>ML292634.1:33192-63745 GCA_005239495.1 Nicotiana undulata | reverse complement strand
ATATATATATATATATATATATATAATAGTTGGTTGATATATATTTACTTCTCATTCTTCATTTATTGTTGGTGGTTGCAAACATTAACAAGTGCCATTAAATTCTTTTCCTTGTTTAATAGAATTGTTTAGGAATACGTGGGTTTTATTTGGCATAAATTGATAACTCTTCATTGCAACTCTTTTATATTTGGAAAATCATAAAGAGGAAATACTACTCAACTATTGAAAAATATTGGGTAGTCATTTAGAAATCATTTGCATATCTAAAGGACTTTCCATTAAAATATATCATATTAATACCGATTGGCATTACACTTCATTGAAGGGGACACAACCTTGGTTTAGTTAATCAAATTAATTACAACTCCAGTTAATCATACTTGTTACTAATTCACTAAATTATCACACAATCAATTATAATACTTTGGTTACGCTAACGGAATAGAAATACGATTTGAGTTAAGATTCACACTACCCAAGTAAACTTTTCACGCCTATTCCCTGTGGGATTCGACCCCAATCTTGTTGGGTTACTATATTTGACATCGATCGCTTTACACTAAATTAAGGTGTAATTTGAGCGTATCAAATTTTGGCGTCGTTGCCGGGGAATACGATTTTGAAATTACTAGATAGTGTGTACTTTACTTTATATATTTTTCTATTCCATCACACGTTGCTCGTTTTGTTGGTGTACTAGGTGAAAATGGCCGATGTTCATTATGATGAAGAGAAGAACCCTTTTGCCGACATCAAAGAATATATTGACGACTCCAATGTTATCCTTCCTCCGGTGGTTGGTGCCTCTACATCCAAAGTAGATCACAGATTGATTCTGATGCTAAAGGCGGAAGGATGGTTCCATAACTCAACGGATGATGATCCAACGCAACACTTAAGGAACTTCTTAGGTGTATGCGCCATGCACAAACAAAACAACGTGACGGATGATGCATTGAGGTTGCGGGCATTCAAATACTCGTTGGCGGGAGAAGCGAAAAAATGGCTTCAAAACTTACCTCCTAACTCTATCACATCATGGCCCGAGCTTTTCCGTGCCTTCTTAGCAAAATGGTTCCCACAAAGCAAAAAACCAGAGCTCAGAGATAAAATATTTTTCTTCAAGCAACTGCATGGGGAACACTTACACGAGGCATGTGACCGGTTCAAGCTATACCTAGAAAGGTCACCAAATCATGGGTTCCCAGACCATATTTTAATGGAGAAATTCTATATGGGTTTGGACCCACTATCCTAGTCCATTGCTAAAAATGCTGCGGATGGGTCCTTCATGGACAAGTCATTCCCTAGGATTACTCAAATTCTAGACAAGATGGCAAAGCATAATCAAGTATGGCATCCGGAAGATACTAGCGGTGGAATTTTCGATGGTACTCTCTCTCTTACTAACATGATCAAAGACAATCACAAGAGAGACCAATTGATTGTCGGTCTTTCCACTAACATCGATGTGTTGACAAATATGTTCACGGAGAGTCAAACAAAAAAGGTAAATATTGTGGAAGATGTGCAATCAATGGGGAGTCAAGAGTTTGAAGAAGCCAATTATATTCACAATTCTCAAGGTGGCTTCCGCCAACAAAACCAATGGAGGCCAAACCCGCAAGGGCAAGGCCAACAAAATTGGCAAAATGATCAAGGCAGCGCGAGTCAAGAAAATTGGAACAACAACAACAATTATGCCAATCGAAGTTCCAACCCTTATTTTCCACTAAGAGGGAAATATTTCAACTCCTCACAATACAAGGAGGGGCCTTCGAATGAGTCCAAAATGGAGGGGATTCTTGAGAGAATCTTGCAAAATCAAGAGCGAAGTGATGCAACAATGAAAACCATGTCCAAGGTAGTGGGATCACACACCGCCTCCATTCAAAAGCTTGAGATGCAAATGAGAGATCTATCAAGAGAACAAAATCCCAATCTAAAAGGCTCTCTTCCAAGTGTCACAGTGGTCAACCCAAAAGGTGGTGCAAGTGGACCATCTTCTAATTGCATGGCCATCACAACTAGAAGCGGTAAGGTGCTCCAAGATGAAAGTGAGCAAGTGGTTGATGTAGAAAATCTTGATCAAGAAGTGGAAGCACAAGTTGAGTTGACGGGTGTTGTTGAAATTGAGAAGCCCTCCCATGAGGTAAAGATCCAAGAAGCAAAGCAGAGAGAGGTTAAGGAAAAAGTGAAGGAGACCCCAAAAGCTCCTCCACCAATTCCTCGACCTACTCCTCCATTCCCTCAAAGACTTGCAAGAAGGGTAGATGATGGAAAGTTTGAAAAGTTCTATGACATCTTGAAGCAATTGTCGGTGAACATCCCATTCTTGGAGGCTTTCCAAGAGATGTCGGGGTTTGCCAAGTACTTGAAAGATTTGATGACCAAGAAGAAAACTACAAAGAATGAAGTGGTGAACATGACTCATTGGGTAAGTTCGATAATTTCTACAACCACCGTTCAGAAGAAGGAAGATCCGGGAGCATTCACCATTCCATGTACTATTGGGTTGAGAGACTTTGCTAGAGCACTTTGTGATAACGGGTCTAGCATAAATTTGATGCCTCTTGCTATTTATAAGCAAGCGGGATTGGGTCTGCCAAGTCCTACAAGCATGAGATTGCAAATGGCCGACCGATCAATCAAAAGACCCGTAGGTATTGTGGATGATGTCTTGGTAAAGGTGGGAAAGTTCCTTCTCCCGGCCGATTTTGTTATCTTTGATTGTGCGGTAGACAAGGAGATTTCTATCATTTTAGGAATACCATTCCTTGCGACGGGAAGAGCTTTAATGGACTCGGAACGAAATGAAATCAAGTTCCGAGTGAATGATGAGGAAGTCACCTTCCAAGCTAGCAAGGGTTTGAAATTGCTAAGTGCATACGAAGGAATCTCGGTCATCGATGTAGTTGATGAGGTTGAAGATGCTATTGAGATGAAGATGGAAGAAGAATGCCTCGGCGAGGCTTTGAAGGCAATCTTGGTGAACTTTGATGGTGAGGACATTGAGGGGTATGTTGAAGTAGTGAACGCATTGGAAGGGCGTGGGTCCTACACATATGCACCAAAGAAGCTTTCTCTTGACTTAGATAATCGAGCTACTCCTCCCGCAAAACCTTCAATCATTGAGCCACCACAACTTGAGCTAAAACCACTTCCACCACACTTGAGGTACAAATTTCTCGGCTCTAATGATACTTTGCTGGTAATCGTTTCTTCTTTGAATAATGTGCAGGTTGATGAATTGTTGAATGTCTTGCGGGAACACCGACAAGCACTTGGATGGACAATAGCGGACATCCGAGGAATCCCCGCCGGGATTTGTGAGCACAAAATTCAATTGGAAGAAGGGAGCAAGCCAAGTGTGGAACACCAAAGGATTAAACCCTTCAATGCAAGAAGTGGTCAAGAAAGAGATAATCAAATGGTTGGATGCCGGGGTTGTCTACCCCATTGCGGATAGTCCATGGATGGGTCTGGTACAATGTGTACCAAATAAGGGAGGCATGACGGTGATTCACAATGAAAAGAATGAGCTTATCCCAACACGGACGGTCACCGAATAGAGAGTATGCATGGACTATCGGAAGCTCAACAATGCCACGTGCAAGGATCATTTCCCTATGCCTTTTATTGATCAAATGCTTGATCGGCTAGCGGGAAGATCATTCTATTTCTTCCTCGATGGGTACTCCGGTTACAATCAAATCAATATTGCTTTGGAGGACCAAGAGTAGACCACATTCACTTGCCCGTATGGAACCTTTGCCTTTAGCCGGATGTCATTTGGTATGTGCAACGCTCCGGCTACTTTTCAATGATGCATGATGTCCAACTTCTCCGACATGGTGGAAGACTTCCTACAGGTTTTCATGGATGACTTTTCGGTGGTCGGTGACTCTTTTGAGCATTGTCTTGACAACCTTAGACAAGTGCTCAAGAGATGTGAGGAGACCAACCTCGTGTTTAATTAGGAGAAATGCCACTTCATGGTGGACGAAGGCATTGTCTTGGGGCACAAAATATCAAAACATGGCATTGAAGTTGATCGGGCAAAGATTGAAATCATCTCCAAACTTCCTCCACCAACATCGGTAAAGGGTATTCGAAGCTTTCTAGGGCACACCGGATTCTATCGACGCTTTATCAAAAACTTCTCCAAAATTGAAAATCCTATGTGCAAGCTCCTTGAAAAAGACGCCAAGTTTGTTTTTGATGACAAGTGCCTCAAGGAATTTGAGGAGCTCAAAGAGAAGCTCACCACGACACCTATTATTGTCACACCGGATTGGTCTCTTCCATTCGAGCTCATGTGTGACGCCAGTGGTGTAGCAATTGGAGCAGTCTTGGGTCAACGGCATAACAAAGTTCTCCATCCGATTTATTATGCAAGCAAGACACTCAATGGTGCGCAAATGAACTATAAGGTGACGGAGCAAGAGCTTCTTGCCGTTGTGTATGAATTTGAAAAATTCTGAGCTTATTTGTTGGGATCTAAGGTGGTGGTCTACACCGATCATGCCGCTCTTCGCTACCTCATGGCAAGAAGGATGAAAAACCAAGACTAATTTGGTGGGTCCTCTTATTGAAAGAATTTGACTTCGAAGTCAAGGACCGAAAAGGCACCGAAAACCAAGTGGCGGATCATCTCTCTAGGCTTGAAGAAGACGGACGACCAAAGGATAATCTTGATATCAATGATGCCTTTCCTGATGAGCACATCTTGGCATTATCTTCTTCATCCACTCCTTGGTACGCCGATATTGCCAACTACTTGGTTAGTGACCTCATTCCGGACGATTTGGAAGCATACCAAAAGAAGAAGTTCTTGAGAGAGTGTCGGCAATATTATTGGGAAGAGCCATTCTTGTTCCATATTTGTGCAGACAACATCATTAGAAGGTGTGTTCCAGAGGAAAAGATGATGCAAATTCTAAAAGGTATGCCATGACTCACCGGTGGGTGGTCATCATGGAGGTAATTGAACGACGACAAAAGTGCTTGAATGTGGTTATTATTGGTCGTCGATCTATCATGATGCCAACAAAATGGTCAAATCTTGTGACCAATGTCAGAGGCAGGGATCAATCTCCAAGAGGCATGAAATGCCTATGCACTTTGTGATGGAGGTTGAAATCTTTGATGTGTGGTACATTGACTTTATGGGACCCTTTGTGAGCTCTTGTGGTATGAAGTATATTCTGGTGGTTGTGGACTACGTGTCCAAATGGGTGGAAGCAATTTCCTTACCAAACAATGAATCAAGGAGTGTGACCGCGTTCTTAAAGAAAAATATATTCACGCGGTTTGGCACTTCTAGAGCCATTCTTAGTGATGGTGGGTCTCATTTCTGCAACAAGGCTTTCACTGGGTTGCTAGAGAAATACAGTGTCAAGCATAAGGTGGCCACACCTTATCATCCTCAATCAAGTGGCCAGGTAGAAGTCTCTAACCGGGAGATCAAGAACATCCTAGCAAAGACGGTCAATGCAAATAGGACCGACTGGTCAAGGAAGCTAGATGATACATTGTGGGCATACCGCACGGCATACAAGACTCCCATTGGTACTTCTCCCTACCGGTTAGTCTTCGGTAAGGCTTGTCATCTACCTGTGGAACTGGAGCATAAAGCCATGTGGGCTCTGAAGAAGTTGAACTTGGACTGGACTGAAGCTGCAAACTTGAGGCTAACTCAACTCAACGAAATGGAGGAATTCTGTTTCCATGCATATGAAAGTGCAGCTGTGTATAAGGAAAAAATGAAATTTGTCCATGACAAAAAGATTCTGAAAAGGGAGTTCAAGTCCGGTGACTTGGTGTTTCTCTTCAACTCAAGACTCAAATTGTTTCCGGGCAAGCTCATATCAAAATGCTCCGGTACGTTCAAAGTGGTAGATGTATCCCCATTTGGCGATGTGGAATTAGCATTTGAGGATGGGCTGCGCACTTTCAAAGTAAACGGCCAACGCATCAAGCACTACTTGGGCACAGATGGAGAAAGACATGTGGTGGAGCAATTGGCTCTTAAAGACGGTCCATGCCCGACAGATGAGTGAATCCAAAAGAATGCCAACTTCGTCGTGCCGCGATGTTAAATCAAGCACTTCATGGGAGGCAACCCATGTGTGGTAACACCCTTTTTTGTCCTGTAAATTTCAACTTTTATTAATTAGATTTAATTGAGCAATTTAAAGTGTGTGTTAGAGTGCAGGTGGTTCAAAAGATCACAAAATAGGGTAAAATTGCGAGTGAAGGGGAAGCAAAGAAAGCATGACCAGTCTGCGACACATATGCGATCACATTTTAACTATGCGGAATGTATTGTGGTCGCAGACCTGGACAGTTAGTTTGGCAATTAGGGCGGCTGGAACGCGGTGAGAAGGTGCACTATGCGAACTGCATTGTTGTTATGCGATCGCATAGTGCGTCGCATAGTGAACCATGAATAAGCTTAGCAACACACCGCCACATAACGAGTATGCGGTCGCATACCAGGTTATGTGTCCACTTATCCTTCGCATTGTACCCAGGTAAGTGTCTTACCCTCTTCGCATATCTCATCAGAACCTCCCCCACTCACAGCACACTTTACACTTAAACAAAAACAAAACAAAAAGAAAAAGAAGAGAAACAGCTAGTTTGAAATCGAATGGATTAGCAAAGACGACATCTGTGGATTCACCTCTTGGTTGTTGTTTCTCTTTCATCATCTTCTGGTACGTTTGCCTCTTCTAATCTCAATTCCTCGTAAATTTTTTTTTAGTTTAGGTTCAACTTTGTTGTATTTATTTCTTTTGATTGTTGCTCGTTTTTCCCCTTTCGTCTCTAGGGTATCTGCTTGTAATGGGAGGGGGGGGGGGGAATTTCCTAAAAAATAAACTGTTAAGTCCGACTTGTTGGGTCATGAAATTAGGGTCTCCATTGTTAGGGTGAGCGAAGCTATGAAAATGATGTGTTTTGTGGTCCGCATATTCATTGTGCGGTCTGCATTAGTGTCGCATACCAAACCCTAGGCGAATTGATGAAGATGCCACAATGCGGCAGCTCTGCGATTGCATAGTTGATATGCGGACCGCAGAGTCGTTGCTTACTCCAACTGTTGAATGCCTAAATTAGCATAATGTTCACGGCAGTTCTCCGATCGCAAATCTACCTTTGCGGTAGGTTATGCGATCGCATAATGTGATGATTTTTTTTGTGTTTGATTCTGCGATGACTATACGAACCGCATAATGGATATGTGATCGCATAAGTCATCACATTATTAACTCTTCTCAGGAGATGACTACTTTGTGACGGGTTTGCGGTTCACATAGTGGTTATGCGATCGCATAACATGTCGCATAGTTGATTTTTGAAGTAAAATTTCTCCTGACGTCTGCTACATCACTCACACTTTGTTTCTTTGCAGATATGCCTCGCCAAAAACATACATCTTCATCCAATAAAAGGGCTTCCTCTAACAGTCAAGCACCACCGACAAAACGTTCTCGACAAGCACAACCCTAATCTATTGATGAATGTCACTCCCAGTCTGATGAGGAGGAGACTTTGCCAGCCGTTGATCTACGGGCTGAGGCAAGGCGGAAACAAGGAGATGATTTCCAGCTTAGGTTCGCGCTCCCTGATTCTTGGGCTATATATAAAGAGGGGCTCTCAAAACGGAAAATCCTGGCTGAGAAACAATTAAGTCTGAACGGCCTCCAGGAACAATACCCTCACATCTTAGCGAACATCAAAGCTAGAAAGTGGGAGTGTTTCACCGAGATGCCTGGGGAATTAAATGAAATAGTGGTGCGGGAGTTCTATGCATCCTATGGGGCCTCCAGAATAGCTCACCACAAGCGCAACAAAATGTTCTGCGAGACTGTCCTAGTTCGGGGGAAACAAGTACTTTGTGATAGCTCGAAAATTCATGATCAATAATTTCTCAGCCGAGTGCCCGAGTACAGCTGAGAAATATACAAGGAGGATCTTACACGAGAGGGTCGATTCTGGCTCAGTTTCATCACTTCCCGTTTGATCCCAACCCGGAATGAAACAGATATAAGCAATGAGAAAGCTATTCTCATTGCTTACATTATGACCGGGATCACGATCGACGTGAGTGACATCATCTTCAGAGAGATAGGGGTCCGGGCGTGGAAGAAAGCCACATCATTTCCTTTCCCATGTTTGATCACAGCCTTCTATAAGGCTGTGGAAGTTCCTACAATGCCACATTCTGACAAGATGGGAAAAACGGAGAAGGATATCGACATCACACGCATTAGTGATGCGGTGAGAAAGGTAGTTGTTGTTCCTCCGGAGATTCAGATCCAAATTCCTACTAAGACAGACATCTCAGACTCCCAGACCCCTATTACACCTCAGATCACAGGGGCATCCATTAACGCTCCACAACCGACCCCACAGGATATTGCTCAGCCATCTGCCACATTGCCAGTTCTTTCGAGGCTCGGTCTCCTAGCTCACCATACAAATGCTAAGGTATACAAGCTTATGAAGGACCTCCCTACCCTGATCAGGTAGGCCCTGACCCCCATTCAGTCATCAGTGACGGCCCTACAACAACATCACACATCTTATGAGGGTTGCTTGAAGGGGCTTGAGGTGATAATTGAGAAGATAGAGCATGGTGAGGTTGGCAACTTTCACAGCTCCGCACTAATATGGCTACACTTAAGACTGAGCTCCAAAAGCTTCAGCATCTGGATTTTTATATATCCTCCTTCATGCCCAAGGAAGGAGAGCAGGGAGTGGGCGTGTCTGAGACTGGACTAAGTCTTGATTTCTCTACCCTGATGACAGTTCCAGCATCCCAGACTGTTGGAGCCTCCCAGCCTCCACATCCCCCTATGCCAGTTGACATTCCTTCGGGGGATGATTCTGAACATTCTGCAGAGTCCGAGGGTGAGGAGACAGACAAGGCAGTGACGGATGAGGAGTCATGGTCCGATGATGATGAGGGCCCTCAGGAGAAAGGCAAGCAGGTTGCCGTCATCACAGCTGCGGAGAAAGAAGAAGAAGCTCATGTGCGGTTGGCAATAGAGCGTTCACTAGCTAATAGAGCTACTCAGGACACATCGTCAGACATTCCGCCATCAGTAGGAGAGGACAGCAGCTCTCAGGTCCCACCTTCAGTTTCCGGACAACTGGAGACTCCTCCACCACCACCAGCAGTCATCACTCCAGCTGAGTCTTCAGTAACTATACCACCACCACCACCTCCAGCTGGTGACCCCACTGTCACTCAGCAGGCTACAGACTCCCACAACGCTTAGTGCGCCCAAGGGAGCCCCTAACTCTGTTTTTCATTTCTTATGCATTGGGGACAATGCATGCTTTTTATTGGGGGTGGGATGGCAACTTTGTATAAATTTTTGTGATCCTGGAACTATTGTACATACTCTTGTGTGATTGTAATGTATTTAAGCATATTTCTCTTTAACTCTTGCATATACTTGTGTCATATTTATCTTTAACTCATGTACATCTTTGTATATAATAAAAAAAATCCAAAATAAATAAATAAGTAGTTGTATGAATGTACATCGTTAGTAATTAGCATTGAATTCCCCTTGGTTTTTCTTCGTCGGGTTCTTTCCAAGGGTGTAATACTAGAACCATCGCAGTAGGATGAAACGTGTTGACCGGTTTGGTGTAACTATCTAGTCTCAAGCATGTGTATCTTGTGTTGTATAGGAAATCAACTGTGTGAACTTGAGGATCACTTTTTGACTCTATGCTTACTCAGAATTATACATGTAAATATGATGAAATCTTCGAGTTTCCAAGTGTTGACTCGAGGGCTAAAACTATGTTGAGTCAAACAGTTCATGTGTCGTGTGTGTTAGCTTTTGTGTAAATAATTCTTGTGTTTACTTCTGTCGTCTAGAACTTGCCCGGTTGGTCTTTAGTTGCTAATGATAAGTACATTTGGTTGGAGAGATGACCTTAGGCAGTCTTTGTGATATTGGAAAACCCAGTTAGCCTTTTAAGCTACCCATTGTATACATGTTATCACTAGTTACCCCATTTGAGCCTTTAAACTTTTTCGTTGGTCACCACATTACAAACCATTCCCCTTTTTATGAAATAATTCCCTCTTTTGAACCCGTCCCTCCTTGAACATTGAGAATGAGGCTAAAAGCCTAAGTTGGGGGGTGTGGTGTCAAGTTGGAAATTGATAAGGTTGTACAGTGAGTAGAGTAACCCATACCTTGAAGTTTTCGCGTGAAATTATTCAAGCTCCCAAAGAAAACGTATATAAAAAAAAGAAAAAAAAAAGGAGAAGAAAAAGAGATATATGTATGTATAGAAATTTGGGAGCCTTGAAGAGATTTAGTGAGGTAGTTAATGTGGTTCTATGTTGGTAATTAGATGCAAATGAGGCTATGTGGTTTGAAAAGAAACAAAAGGCAATAGGAAAGACAAACATGAGTAGTGTTCAAAGAGGGTGTAGTCACTTGTACCCAAATGTTTATCAAGCCCTTCCTTAAGCCTACATTACAAGCTTAAAAAGTCCGTATGAGATCTCCAACTGTATGTTCTTGAATAAGCGACGACTTAAAATAAGGGCAAGCTTATGGTACGATGTGTCGTAACACTTGAAACTCTTTGTGAGCGTGAGTGTCTTTGTAAATATGTCCCTTTTTGTTGTCATTGTAAATATTGTGAGTTGGGGACCTTCTTTCTGGTAAGGGAACATGAACTATGAAGTTTGAAAGAAGTTGATTTCTTGAAATCGGATGCGAGTGCACTCAACTGAGAGTAACATTTTATCAAATTGGCCGAGGCTCAAAGTTCATAAGTTGATTAGTTTCCTTGTAAATAACAGTGATTTTTCATGAAGGGTAAATAAACGAAAATGCATGCTTGTGGTACTGACAATTAACACCGTCCATGGTCATCATTGTTTCCGGTCTTTTAGTTGGAGTTTAGGTTAGGATAGAGTCGTTTTAGTTTCTTGAGGACAAGCAAGAGTTTAAGTTGGGGGTGTTGATGTGTCGGAGAATTTCGGCACATTTAATACCAAATTGCTTGGATTTTGGCTTGTTTTGAAAGCAATTGTCTTTTATACTTATATAATTTTAATGTTTTGCAGTGTATGAGGTTGGAGGACTCAAGAACATGTAAACGAAATCAAAAAGCTGAAAATGGACAAGAGAGGGACAAAATGCGATCGTATAATCAATAATGTGGACCGCATATCTACTATGCGGACCGCACAATGTCCAGGTGGATCGCATAGTCCAACAATTTGTTTGGCAATTTTCAAGTGCAGAAATGCAGTCCATTATGCGATCGCATAACAGGTTTGCGAGCCGCATAATGGACCGCAAACCTCTGGTGCCAAAAGCTGAGTTCATAAATGCGATGCTATTATGCGGTCGCATATCAACAATGCGTACCGCACAACATGAATACGACGAGCACCTGGGAACTAGGGTTCAAGTCTGCGATGGCTTCGTGAAGAATGCGAATCGCATTCCTGTTATGCGACAGGAATGCAGTCGCATAGTTGACCTGGAAGGGCATTTTTATCCGTTTTTGACGTCGAGTTTTAGCCCACTATAAATAAATTTATTGGGATTTTGTGGGTCAGTCTTGTCTGGTTTTTGAGCTACAATATACACTTTGAATATTCCTCTCTTTTGGAAGCTTTAGAAGTGAAGATTCTTGCATTTTGTAAGCTTTGATGACATTNTATATATATATATATATAATGGTTGGTTGATATATATTTACTTTTCATTCTTCATTTATTGTTGGTGGTTGCAAACATTAACAAGAGCCATTAAATTCTTTCTTTACTTGGAAAAGTGGGTTAGGATTGGTAGGAGTAAATATCAAAGACTCAAGGCGTTAAACCTTGTTTAATAGAATCGCTTAGGAATAAGTGAATTTTATTTGGCATAAATTGATAACTCTTCATTGCAACTCTTTTATATTTGGAAAATCATAAAGAGGAAATACTACCCAACTATTGGAAAATATTGGGTAGTCATTTAGAAATCATTTGCATATCTGAAGGTCCTTCCATTAGAAATATATCATATTAACACCGATTGGCATTACACTTCATTGAAGGGGACACAACCTTGGTTTAGTTAATCAAATTAATTACAACTCCAGTTAATCATACTTGTTACTATTTCACTAAATTATCGCACAATCAATTACAATACTTTGGTTACGCTAACGGAATAGAGATACGATTTGAGTCAAGATTCACACTACCCAAGTAAAATGTTCACGCCTATTCCCTGTGGGATTCGACCCCAACCTTGTTGAGTTACTATATTTGACATCGATCATTTTACACTAATTTAAGGTGTAATTTGAGCGTATCAGTGATCAGGCTGGATTCGACGTTGCTTCAGCTTAACGAGAACATGATTATTGATTAGGAGGGTGTGAAGGTCAGGAATTAGGATATAACGTTAGTAAGTAGTTGGGCGTTTTTCATTTCCATGCCGATAGTATTAGTATTAGTCTGGTATTTTTCTTATTTCTAGACTGCTATTACTACTTGTTGTTTTCTTGGTATCTTTCGCTTCGGGTTTTTAATATTTGTTGTTACTGCTTGTTGAACTGTTTCTTTTCATCGTTCATTGAATCGTCATAAACAACTTCTCTTCCAGAGTAGGGATAAGGTCTGCATACACACTATCCTCCCCAAACTCACTTGTGGAATTGCTAGTATTTGTACTCGAAAATATAATTTCTGCAAAATAAAACAGAATCATAAACCAAAGACAGAAATAGAATCAAAAGAATATCGTTCTGAGCCCAATAGAAAATTATGTTTCCTTAAGGAATTTAATCCTCTCGTTATTGCCCAAGGTTGTTGGATTAATTTGTAACGATCAGACCGGTCATTTTGAGTATTTGCACTTCGCTCGGTAGTTTACGGGCATGAGTAGCTTTGTATGATGTATTATGACTTATGTGAATCGTTGGTTTTGGTTTTCAGGGTATTTGGAATAGGTTTGGAAGAATGAACTTCATTGTTGAAGCTTTAAGTTGAAAGAGTTGACCAAGTTTGACTTTTTATGAATTTGACCCCAGAACGGAGATTTGATGGTTCTGTTAGGTACGAATGGTGATATTTGGACACGGGTATATGCCCAGATTTGCATTTGGTTGTTTCTAGAAGGTTTCGGCACAAGTTGGCAAAAATTGAAAATTTGAAGGTTTGGAAAGTTCATAAGTTTGACCGGAAGTTGACTTTGAGGTTATCGGATTCGGATTGTGGTTCGGGGAATTGTAATAGCTTCATCATGTCATTTGGGAATTGTGTGCAAAATTTGGGTTTATTCCGGGATGATTTGATAGGTATCGGTGCGAGTTTTGGAAATTGAAAGTTCAAAGTTCGTAGATTTCGATTTGAGATGTGATTCGTCATTTTGATGTTGTTTGATGTGTTTTGAGGCCTCAAGTAGGTCTATATTGTGTTATGGAACCTGTTGGCATGTTTGGACGGGGTCTCGAGGGGCTCGGGTGAGATTCGGACGATGTTCGGATCATTTTATTTCATTTTGGATTTTTGCTAAGCTGCTAGTTCTGGAGTTCCACACCTATGTCTGGTATTGCGCATGTGCGATGGTCGCAGAAGCGTTTGTGGAGTCGCAGAAGCGAGAAGAGGCTGGATGAGGAAGACCGTATAAGTGGATTTCTTTAGCACACCTGCGTGCGCGCAGATGCGAGATTGGAAGCGCATGTGCGGAAATCTTCGCAGAAGCGGAACTTGATATCCGCAGGTCCGGGGGTTGCTGAGCATGACTATTGTCACACCCCTTTTTTCACCTCACTAAACTCTCTTAAAAATATTTTTAAAAAAATTGTCATGTTCAAAAAGAGATTTCATATTTGAAAGTGACAATAATTTGTGTTCAAAAGATTTTCAGAGTCGCCACCTGACATTTGGTTTCGGTGTGTTAGGTCATCATTTTTAGAAATGATTTGTTCTTTTGAAACACGTTTTGAATCTAAAATTGACGGCACAAGAGATTTAGGTAAGGGGATTTAATTGACTCGGGTAGAAGGTGTTAGGCATTCCCCGAGTCCCGTGAAAGTCACGGTTGCATACATGATCAAGTTGGCTTTAAAGGATATCTTAATTGAGGCAAAAGCACACAAAAACGAAATAAACAAACAAGAGGCTCGAGGTCGTCCCCACCTAATAAAATAAAAATAAGAGAAAAGAAAACTAAAAATTCCATTCTATCTGCATTGCTTCTTTCGCGATACTCGCCATGGCCTCCAACTACACAATACTACGGGGCATTCCCCTACATAGTCTACATGGCATTCCCCTGAACATAAACTAAAGAAAATGACCTCTCGCCTCGAATAAAATAAAAGAAGAGGCCTACGATTTGCCTACTCAAGTTTGGTCGGTATAAACATGCTACTAGCGGACAAAGCAGAAATAAGAGAGTAAAAGTACGACAAGGAGTATAATAGATGCAAATTACCTTTTTAATCTCAAGTTCCCAACCCCACGACTCAGCACATTACTTCTAATTCACATCATCAATTTCATTTAATTTAATTACTTTAACTAACCCAACAACCAATCATTTAAACTTCAAACAAAGCTCGATTAAGAGAACAATTTCACTTTCGGAAGAAAATTCATCATCACACAAACAAACTAAATAAACTTCAAAAAAAAGTATTGAGAAAACTACGAGATAGAGGAAAAGAATAGACCTCAAATATATTTTGCCAAATGAAATTTGAAATATTTCCTCCCAAATCCTTGAACCATGAACAAGGACCCGAAATCAAAACTCGACGGACGGTACCGAGAAATCAATTGACGGTGAAAACGATGAGCAGCTTAGAAAGCGAAGGATTATCACGGAAAGTTCTCGAAAATCTCTCGATCACTGTTACTCTCTGCATTTTGCGTTCAATTTAAGCGATCTCACCTTGCCTTGTGTTCACCTGAGAATTGATGGAGATGTGCAAAAAATTTCTCCTGAGAAATGGGAATTGGGAAAACGGCTATTCTTAGGGGGTGATGGATGGCGGGCGGCAGCATTTTGGTGGTGGGGAAGCGGCGGCTGAACTTCTCTTAGGTTTTAGGTGGATGTTAGTTGGCTAGTGAGGGATAGCGGCAGAACTGGCGGAGATAGGGTTGATGGTGACGGCTAGGAGTGACAAACGGGCGGGTTGGTTCGGATATGGTTTGAGTAAAAAATGGGTAATAAAAAAAGGACAAATTATCCGACCCGATCCACATTTAATACGGATAAAAAATGAATTAACCGGCGGATAATATGGGTAACCATATTATCCATGATTTTAAATGGATAATATGGTTCTTACCTATATTTGACCCGTTTTTAAAAAGTTCATTATCCAACCCATTTTTAGTGGATTATATGGGTGGTTAACTGTT
This sequence comes from Nicotiana undulata, assembly GCA_005239495.1. Classification (NCBI taxonomy): domain Eukaryota; kingdom Viridiplantae; phylum Streptophyta; class Magnoliopsida; order Solanales; family Solanaceae; genus Nicotiana; species Nicotiana undulata. The sequence goes on along the minus strand of ML292634.1, from coordinate 48,321 downwards.
TTCTTTTAACCATTTTGCCACCCCTAGTGACGGTTGGCAGGTGGGGTTTTGGAGAAAATGACTAGCGGCTCATGTTTTTTTTGTGTAGGAGAGTGTTCTTCTAGGGTTCTTGAAATTAGGAAGATGATGATTTTATATGGTTGTGAAAAATGATCTTCATTAGATGGGGATGGAATGAATGGCTTGGATTAATTGCTCCAAAAAGGCTGATGGGTCAAAAGATTGGACTTAGGTAGAATATTCGAATTTGGGTCCTAAAATTGGGCTCCAAGACTCTAAAAATTGTTGTCCAAAACCTTACCTAAATCCTCAATATGAGATAAAAATACTACACAATGCAAAATCAATTCTAATTAATTAAACTAAACTATATTAAAATATGAAACTTTTTTTGTATTATTAGGAGATTATATTAAAATAAAAGTGAAGATAAGTAACTTAAAATCCTAGTAGAATTAAAATAATATCATTATAAAAGGACTAATGACCTCAATAGAAAATGAAATATTTTTGTGTTTTTTATTTTAAAAATACTAAAACAGACCGAATAGAATAAAAATAAAGATAATATATTAGAATCCTAGAAAGATTAAAATAACTCAAATAAATAAATATAAAAAATATGAAAACTACTAATATAGCTTGAAGACGTGGCGGGTCAAAAATTACGTGCTTACAGACGCCCCTCTCTGCTTGAAATCACGAAGTATTTTTTAGCAAAGAAACAAGTAAGCGACGTAATTGATTTCTGACCCGATTATTCAAAAGAAAAGAGAGATGGATAAAAGATTGTTACCGAGCCCTGGTATCTGATCTGCCTACATATCCTCGGCTATAAAGGAATCAGGTCACGTGTAGTTCAGAAGTGAACGGAGTGATGGGGTGTGTGGAGAGGATGAGAGAGTCGAGTGAGATACCGTTCCGTTGAGGTTCCGGTCCGCGATCCTATTATTACATCAAATAAAAATCTAAAGAACAAAGCAATCCTATCAGCTATGAGTTACAAGATTCCTATATATAAGTCTACTGAAGCTTGATCTTGAGTCTTGAATGGTTCTTCATGCAGACTTTTGATTTAAACCTTGATGCTTGCTAGCTGCACGTGTTGATTCATTCTTCCACGACTTCTTCGGATCAAGACCGGAGATGTAGTTCTCGTGACTTCAACCATGTCTTGAACAGTTCACATCTTTCATCTGCTTCAGCATTTGGATTTACTTCTCTTTTTTTCTTTCATTCTTGATTGAGACTTCTTCTTTTGGTCATCTGAACTGTCGACTCACATTCTTGAGGCGAGCTTCTGCTACTTCTAACTTGAATTGAATTCTAAAATGACTTTCCTCGTTCTTCAGGTAGGCGCCTGCTACTGACTTGAAATTTGAAGTAACTTTAAAAAGAATCTCCTCGCTCTCCAGGTGGGCGCCTGCTACTACAGTAAAACAGACAAAACCAAAGAAACTTTTCTGCCCCAGTTTGCACTAGGAAGATTTGTGAGTTGTTAGCAGAAACTACAAATCACCTATGCTATTGATGAATGATGCAATGATGAGAGTAAAATTAAAAACTCGACTAGGATGTGCGTCTCCTAGGGATGAACTCAAACGACCCAAACTCGGAAGTGCATCTCCTAGGGATGAAACTTAAATGAACCAAACTAGGAAGTGTGCCTCTTAGGGGTGAAATTTCAATGAACCAAACTAGGAAGTACGTCTCCTAGGGGTAAAACTTGAATGAATCAAACTAGGAAGTGCGTCTCCTAGGGATGAGCTTAAACGACCAAAGCTAGGAAGTGCTTCTCCTAAAAAGTATAATATGAAAGACCCCTACTAGGAAGTGAGTCTCCTACGGGTGAAACTTCAATGACTCCAACTAGGACGTGCGTCTCCTAGGGATGAATTTAAATGACCAAATCTAGGAAGTGCGTCTCCTAAAAAGTATAATCTGAAAGACCCTTACTAGGAAGTGTGTCTCCTACGGGTGAAACTTCAATAACTCCAACTAGGACGTGCGTCTCCTAGGGATGAATTTAAATGACCCAAACTAGGAAATGCGTCTCCTAAGGGTGGAATCTCAATTTAGGAAATGCATCTCCTAAAACAAAAATATAACTTAAAAGACCCATACTAGGAAGTCGTCTCCTAAGGGTAAGACTGAGCTTGAGAAAAACTATAAACTAAGCTTGACTAAACTGAAAATTGACCCTACTCCAGGCGGGACCCCTGAACTTAATGAAAACTAAGACTAGTATCGTAAGGAAACTAAAAACTGACCATATTCTCTAGGCGGGACTCCTGAACTCAAGGAAAGCCAAAGATTCCTCTAAACTAGGGAAAATCCCTAGGAGGTATGGTTCTTCTCAACTAGGGAAAATTCCTTGAAGATGTGATCTTCTCAATAGCCTTTGCGTAAGCAGAATTGGGGTCATTACACCTGAAAAATTCAAGCTTCCAAGCTCCAACCGAGACACAGTCTTCGTCCCTGTTTCAAAGAAAGAAAACTTGTGAGTTTATAACATGGTGGTTGGTTTGTGGCCTTGACCTTGAAGGTGACTACTTCTACACTTGTCACGATCAACTTAGACTTCAACTTGGAAGATAGTGCTTGTTATTGGCCGACCGCTTTTCCGGATTACCCTTATCACAAGAAATATTCCTGATTCGTTCAAGTCCAATACCTTATGCCCGATACATTGCACTCGTGTTCTAACATTCACCAAACCTTTGCATTTTATATGAGTCCCAAAGAACATCTATTATCACCAATTCAGTGCATACACTATTCTCATATGTCTTATGTCATTGTGATGTGCTTTCCAGGCTCTGCTTTGTGTGATTAAAAAGTTAGTAGCTGATTTTGAAGTCATTTTTCACTTGTTTCGACAAAAATAGACTCAAAAGGGACTCAAACAAAACAAGTGGAACAAAGTAAGGAGGATAACCAGAAGAGATGGTATCAAACAAGAAAATTCTTTACCCAGGAAAAAGAACAAAGTAGAAACTAATCTGATTTGAAGGCTAGCTCCATTGATCATGACATGCATTGTGGATTAAGCGGCGTGATATATCAAGAGAATCTAATCTTCAACTCTTGTTATACCTCTAAGCTGTGAAACTGGGCTTTAACGCTCCAATTGTCCTGTCCGATCCGCAATCCTCAGTCGACTTGTAGTGCCTAGAAGGGTATTCACCATCAAGCCTCTCTCATATCGCTCTTTTTTCTCAACTCACTATCGCCTTATGGTGACCATGAGAGTTTTCACCGATAAGACTCTCACATTTTATCGTTTTCTTTCTTTGTGCTGAGAACAAGGTATTACCCATGATACAAGAAGATCATACTTTTACCACACACTTGATTTGTCATCCTCAAAGATTGGTCGGAAGGTCTTTCTTTGGACCGTAATGTAGGCTTTTGGACAGGGTTGGAAATGGAGTGGCATAAAGGCTCAAAATAATTTAAGATGAAAGGGTTCAAAATTATAACTTTTTGGAATCAGATCTTTTGGCAAAATTAAAACTTCTGCCCCGGTTTCTTGGAGTCCGGAGAATTTTTTCTTTTGGATTTTTGCTTTGATGGGACCGAACCTCAGATTAAGGCTGACTACGTATCCTTAGAAGGAATCAGGTCGAACGTAGTCCAAACACAAAGTTGGTTTATTTTGTTGTTTTTCTTTTCCTTTTTCTTCTTTTTCTCTTTTCTTTTCGTATTCTTCTTTTTCTCTTTTTATTTTTCTTTTCTAGTTCCTAACTCAACTTCTGATTCCAAAAAAGGGGTATGAAACAAAACAAATTAGGGCTCAAAAGGGGTAGCAAAGTATAAAATTATTTGGGTAGCGGAATAAAATGCCTTTGTCATACCATACTTTAAAAATGCCAAGTACAAACATGCAATTGAATATAAGCAACGAGATCATACAGAGTATCTATTGATGGCATCAACACAAACAAAAGTGCCAATGGGCAATACCTTTGTCCCAATGAATGACCCTTGCCAGTTCGAAGCAGACTTGACTCAACCTTATCTCGATGTGGAAGAATGCATTTCAGCACTGACTGATCTACCTCAAACTACTTGAGGTACATTCCCTTGTTGTATTCTCTCATCAACATCTTGATTTCCCAGACTAACTGCCTCAGTTTCACTCAATTTAAGCTTCAGGTTATCTCAGAATGCGTGAATCTTTACTTGTTTCCTTAAATACATCTTTTTATCATATTCAAAACTATGTTTCATTATTCCATGATTAGACTGGCTTTCAAGATCTGGCTAAAAACTCTGCATGCATGACATGTCATTAGAACTGACCTGAAGATAACTATATACAAGAAAAGAACTAAACGTAGACTGCAATTAACAGAAAAATAAAATTTCATTTGACCAAAGGATGGAATGGTTTGAATAGCAGAAGAACATATATATTAAAGCCCTGAAACAACCCATGATGACAGACTTAGAGACACAAAACTAACTAACAAGACTCCTAGGGTTAGACAAAAGAGGATAGAAGAGTTTGAATCACCAAAACAAACAAGATAAAATCTGGATTACAGCCCCGAAATAACCAGATAGCAAAAAAGATGTCGAAATAAACTGCCAAGACTCCTTCCCGACGAGGAAATGAGGTGCTTTCTAATTACCAAGCTCGAGATCCTAGCCACAGATTTGCACATCAAAATTATTGGGACCTTCACCAAATTCAATCACATTGTCTTCACCAAGTGGCTCATTGACTCCTTTGACCAATCCTTCCTCAACACTAACTGTTGAATTAGTGACTGACCACCTAAGAGATCTTGCCACAAATGACTCACCAAAGGACTTGAAAGAACCTTCACATTCGTTGTCATTGCAAACCATCCCAAGAATTTGTGCTTTGTCATGTACCTGTAGAGGATTATGTGTGACACTCGGGGTATTACTGCTTTGGAACACAATTATCCCTTCTTGAATCATTCTTTCTATTTCCCTTTTCAAAGCATGACAATCTTAAATGTTATGAGCTTGGACATTAGAGTGGTACATGAACCGTACAGTAGGATCAAAACCTTTTGCATATGGATCCGGAGTATAGCCGAGGAGCGGCTCAATCAGGACAGCATATTTTAACTTTTCAAACAAGCTTGTGTAGGATTCTTCGATTGGCATGAAACTATTTCTTTTGCTTTGTTCCCCTGCATGCCCCTGTTTTCTAGTGTTGTTGGATGCTCGAAAATGTTGTGAAGGCAAGAGTGTATTATGCGGTGCTGGAGCTCGCCATAAAGAGTGACCCAGTGGTTGGACAAATGACCGGACGTTGTTCGGAGGATAATATTGAGGTGGATTATGTGGAGCTCGGGGGTAGGTTTGGGGTTGGGGTCGGGGTCAATGCTGAGTATATTGGTGAGGCGGACCCATTGGGCCATGTCGTGACCCTGAGACAACCATGGCAACATCACCATGTTCCTTCTGACCCAGCAAGCTTCATGTGTCGTTCTGAATTGCTTGTGTTGTGGCTTTTAAAGCAGAATAACTCATGATCTTGATTGAATTCAGCCCATCTTCTACCATTTCTCCCATTTTTACCACATCATTAAAAGGCTAACCCACAACCGAAATCAAATGCCCAAAGTAAATAGGATCTTGAGCTTGAAGAAATTACTCAACCATTGTCTCGGCTTCTTCCATCGGGGGATTGACTCGGGCAGCTTGCTCTCTCCATCTGAGCCCGTATTCCCTAAAGCTTTCATTAGGCTTCTTTTCCATCTTGGCGGGGGACATGCGATCCGAGACAATTTCCATATTGTACTAAAAGTGCCGGGAAAAAGCCTGAGCCATATCATCCCATGTGTATCACCTGCTAGAATCTTGGCAGTTGTACCACTCCAGAGCTTCCCCACTCAGACTCTGACTGAAATACTCCATCAATAACTCATCCTTTCCACAAGATCCTCTCATCTTACTGCAACAACCTCTCAAGTGGGCTACAGGATCCCCATGTCCGTCATACAAATCAAATTTTGGCATCTTAAATCCAGCATGCAGTTGGACGTCAGGAAACAAGCACGAGTCTTTGTAAGACACGCTCACCTGGCTCTATATCACTTGCATGTTTCTTAAGAATACTCTAAGATTTTCACCTTCCTGGATATCTCATCTTGCTCCACTGTCTTAGCAGGATTTTCAGTTTCACCGAGATGCTCAAAATGAGGAGCGTAAGAGTATGGATCTGAGACCTTGAAAGTTGGTTCTGGAGCATAGTGTTGGGCATCGGGGACTTTGAACAGAGTCTCACTAGAGGATCGAGGAAGAGTAGCTGGTGGAGGAGCTACGAAAACATGAGTGGTCAGAGGAGCGTCATATGAGGTGGTTTTAGGGGGTGGAGTGTGAAAAGGTTGCGGGGAGATATCAGTAACAGTCGGAATCTAGATTTATGACAATGGAGGAATGTTGATGAGGCTTTCAGTGTAGTTAGTGGGAAATAATTGTGGAGGACGCATCCAGGCTTGGTATATTTCGGCCATCTATCCTTTCAACCTTAGGAACTCTCTTTCAACTCAGATTCTGATTCAACAATCTCCTTAGGCGGATCGACAACACCTGTGTCCAAGTCTTTACTAGCCATGGCTACCTTGCTCTTTGACCTTGTGTTGAACGGATGACTCTCCAGAATGCCACAAACTAACCACCTTCTTTTATGATAACAAAGAAAGTACCAAATAGGAGCAAAATAAAGCTAACGTGTTAGCGTTAGTGCACTTCTCAGATAGAAATATCACATTGTGTGCAATGCACCTAGAAACAATTAACGGTTCTAGAATGACTTCAAGGGTCACAAGGTCATTTGACATCATCCCAATATTGTTCATTTCAATCCTCTCTTTTCTTTCTAATGATCATTATTTCCTTTCATCCCGCAGTTTCCTCTCATTTTTCACATCCCACAACTTCATCATTTTTTTTTCTTTTAATTTTAAAAATGATTCGATCGAACCCTATGTAGGTTTCCTATGTATTATGTGCCACATGAATCAGACCAAGCGTAGTTCTGGAAAAAGTAATGGACAAAATAAAAATCTTTTTGGATTTTTCATTTATAACTATTTTTCTTGTTTTCAAATGGGAAGTGCGATGAGAAAAGACTCGAAAACTCTTACACCACCTAAAAGACTCAAAACTACTAGACAAGACAAGAAATTAAAAGAAAACATGAAAACATACTCAAAATATAAAAAGTCTCTTCAAACAAGCTCCCGAATGCGATGGTTGTGGGGTATCTGTCATGCTCGAGCTCTGGTACACTGATCCATACCTGAATGAGAAAAATAAGACTAAATAGAGTTAGTGATTCGAGACACTATGCGATGCCACACCTCCTCCTATTTGACACATGCACAACACAATTGGGCTATTTTTGCAAAATGACATATGTGGCCAAGAGTGGCTATTAGCGCAAATTTAACAAAGGTGGCCTCAAATACATGGAAATACCTCACTAAGGTTTATATGGCTTCATACTTCTAATAATTATTTCCCTAGAAACTACTTCGCAAAAATGACTCATTTTGCAAAAATGGTCGATGCAGCCAAACACGACTAGAGATGCAAATTCAATAAGGACGGGCCTTAAAATAATATTACGCCTAATTGTGGACTCAAGATTCTAAGACATGGGTCACTAAACCACTTTCGCAAAAATGACCTCATTTTGCAAGAAGGGTCGATGTGGCTAAAAGTAACTAGACATGCAAATTCAACAAGAATGGACCTTAGAATTAAGAGGACACTTTGGTGTAGACTCGGGGCTCTAAGACATGGGATAACAAAATACTTTGAGAAGCAGTCCTATTTTGCAAAAATGGCCGATGTGGTCAAATAAGGCTAAACATGCAAGATTTGGCTACGATCCTCGAGGCCAAGAACCTAAGATTCACTAGGAAGACCGAACCCTATGTGGGTTGCACGCGTATCTCGCCCCGTAAGATGAGAATCAAGTATGCGTAATTCAGGAAGATCGGATACGGGAGAGAATTAAAAGAAACACTGATTTGGAAAAACATATTTTTGTCTTTTTTTTTGGAAAAATGATTAAACCTGTAAAATCTTTTTGGATTTTTTTTTTTTTGGTTTTTTGGGAAAATAATGGGAAAATCAAAATCTTTTTTTTATATTTTCATTTTCATTTTTTTTGTCTTTTCTTGAAAAAGTTGTGAAAGAAAAATATAATTGGGTCCTACTTGCTTCATTTTTACACTTCACCCTCTTTTCTTTATCCTTTACCCTCAAACGTCATTGGTCCACCAAATGACCTCTTTACCCTTAAAGAATGAAGCATGTAGCACATGGGGATGATTAAATATCTTTTTGGGCCACGGGTCCACTTTGACATAATTTGGATAGGCCTCCTAGAAATGGACACGGTACTTGGGACCGAGCCCTGCTAAGTTAAATGACATGATGCAAATAAGCATGACCTAAAGGCTAACCTAAGTTTGAAGGTTCACTAGACAAGGCAATTCGGGGCGGCACGTGGTCGATGGCGGCTGCTCTAGTTGTCCGCCCACTCCCCGCTCCCACGCTACCCCCTAAATACACGGGTGACTCACAAAAGGCCGTGTACGCTCAAACGTACTCCGGAAGACTTGTTGCAGAAAGAAGACCCATAGTTATGCAAATAATGACAGTTATAAAGTGGTAAACACATAAGGAAAAGCGATAAACAAATAACCAACAAAACAGGAAATAAGACAAACAAACCAAATAAACAAAGCAAATAAAGAAAACAAACACCTCAACCGAATATCCTAAAAGCCAACAAGATCAAGTATCATCTCGAACCTGCAACTCCCCAGCAGAGTCGCTAGAGCTGTCACACCCCGTTTTTTACCTCATTAAACCCTCTTTAAAAAAATTAAAAATATTTGTAAAGTTCAAAAAGAGTTTTCATATTTGAAAGTGACAATAATTTGTGTTCAAAATATTTTCAGAGTCGCCACCTGACATTTGGTTTCAGTGTGTCAGGTCCTTATTTTTAGAAATGATTTGTTCTTTTGAAACACATTTAGACTCTAAAATTGACTGCACCAGAGATTCAGGTAAGGGGGTTCATTTGACTCGGGAAGAAGGTGTTAGGCATTCCCCGAGTCTGGTGAAAGTCACGGTTGCGTACATGATCAAGTTGGCTTTAAAGGATATCTTAATTGAGGCAAAAACACACAAAAAACGAAAAAACACAAAAGAGGCTCGAGGTCGTCCCAACCTAATAAAATAAAAATAAGAGAAAATAAAACTAAAAATTCTATTCTATCCTACATTGCTTCCTTCGCGATACTCGTCATGGCCTCCAACTACACAATACTACGGGGCATTCCCCTGATAAAATTATTTACAGCGTCTGCGGGGCATTCCCCTGAATATAAACAAAAGGAAACGACATTTCGCCTCGAATAAAATAAAATAAGCGTCCTACGATTTTCCTACCCGAGTGTGGTCGGCCTAAATATGCTACTAGCTGACAAAGCAGAAATAAGAGAGTAAAAATGGAGAAGGAGTATAACAAATGCAAATTACCTTTTTAGTCTCGAGTTCCCAACCATAGTACTTCGAATTCACATCATCAATGTCTTTTAGTTTAATTACTTTAACTAACCCAACAATAAATCATTTAAACTCCGAACAAAGCTCGATTCTCTGTATTAAGAGAACAATGTCATATTCGGCAGAAAATTCATCATCACACAAACAAACTAAATAAACTTCCAATAAAACGTATTGAGCAAACTACGAGATAGAGGAAAAGAATAGAACTCAAATATATTTTGCCAAATGAAATTTGAAATATTGTCTCCCAAATCCTTGAACCACGAACAAGGACCTGGAATCGAAACTTGACGGACGGAACCGAGAAATCAACTGATGGTGAAAACGATGAGCAGCTTAGAAAGCGAAGGATTATCACGGAAAGTTCTCAAAAATCTCGATCACCGTTACTCTCTATATTTTGCGTTCAATTTGAGCGATCTCACCTTGCCTTGTGTTCACCTGAGATTTGATAGAAATGTGAAAAGTTTTTTCCCCTGTGAAATGGGAATTGGAAAAGCGGTTGTTCTTAGGGGGTGATGGCTGGTGGGTGGCGGCTGAACTTCTCTAAGGTTTGAGGTGGTTGTTAGTTCACTGGTGAGGGACAGTGGCAGAACTGGCGGAAATAGGGTTAAAGGTGACGGCTGGGGGTAGGGTTTTGGAGAAGATGACTAGCAGCTCACGTTTTTTGCGTAGGAGAGGGTTCTTCTAGGGTTCTTGAAATTAGGAAGATGGTATTTTTATATGGCTGTGAAAAATGATCTTGGCCATTAGATGCGGATGGAATGAATGACTTGGATTAATTTCTCCATGATGGTTGATGGGTCAAAAGATTGGACTCGGGTGAAAGATTCGAATTTGGGTCCTAAAATTGGGCTCCAAGACACTAAAATTGTTGTCCAAAATCTTAGTTCAATCCCTTTAATATGAGATAAAAATACTACACAATGCAAAAATCAACTCTAATTAATTAAACTAAACTATATTAAAATATGAAACTTTTTTTTTGGTATTTTTAAGAGATTATATTAAAATAAAAATGAAGATAAGTAACTTAAAATCCTAGTAGAATTAAACTAATATCATTATAAAAGGACTAATGACCTCAATAGAAAATAAAAATATTTTTGTGTTTTTATTCTAAAAATACTAAAACAGACCGAATAAAATAAAAATAAAGATAATATATTAGAATCCTAGAAAAATTAGAATAACTCAAATAAATAAATATATAAAATATGTGAAACTACTAATATAGCTTGAAGACGTGGTGGGTCAAAAATTACGTGATTTCAACTATTTTCGCAGAAGCGAAGTTTTTATCGTAGAAGCGGTGGTCGCAGATGCGACGATCTGTCCGCAAATGCGGAATCGCTGGGTAGGATGTTATAAGATCGAGGGTTGGTGATTTTTATCACATATTGAGCTATGGACTTCGAAATGGAGCGATTTCTGGAGCAAATTCATCATAAGGATTGGGGTAAGTGTTCTCTACTCGATTTTGATTATATTTTATGAATCCATCATCATTTTTAGCAATTGGTTGATAAATTCAAAGAGGAAAATTGGGGATTTTGGCCTAAAGTTTCATAATATGAGTGTTTGAGTTTTGAACACCGATTTGGAGTCGAATTTGAGTGAAACTAGTATGGTTGGACTCGTAATTGAATGTGTTACCGAATTTTGTGAGTTTGATTGGGTTCTGAGGTGCGGACCCGGGTGTGATTTTTGTTCGGTTTTGGCCTTTGATTGAGGATTCAATTTTTATCATTTGGAATTGTTTCCTCGGGCTGTATTTGATGTGTTTGAGTTGCTTTTGGCTAGTTTTGAGCCGTTCGAAGGTCGCTACGCGTGTAATGGCATCTTTGGAGAATCACCTGGCTTGCTCGGCATTTGGTATTGGTTTGTTCGAGGTAAGTAACTCTTCTAAACTTAGTGCTGAGGGTACGAAATCCCGTAATACGTATTATATGATTGGTATTGAGGTGACGCACATGCTAGGTGACGGGCGTGTGGGCGTGCACCATGTGAATTGGGACTCTGTTGCTTTCATGGCACTATATAGTGGTCGTACCTCGTTGATATTTGTATTTTCACCATATGATAAAGTAGTTAAGCTGTCAATCATGCTAGATATCATGTTTAGGCATCATGTCGATACTGTTGGGACCTATAGTGGTCGTTTCTTACTGTCATCTCACTGATATCATTGATATTTCGTACTCAGTCATATCCCTGCATTAATACCATATCTCAGTCTCAGATATTATATATTGATACATCATGTCATTGTTGTCGGGTTAGTTTCATGACAATGTGAGCCCGTGAGTGAGACTAGAGAGGTTGATGACTGAGTGAGGTCGAGAGAATGTTTGTGATGTATTGATACCATATCACGTGAGTTGTTCGTGCGGATCATGATATTTATATCATAGCACGTGAGTTTTCCGTGCAGATTCTGATATGATACTGTAGCACGTGAGTTGTCCGTGTGAATCTTGATATGATACTATAGCACGTGAGTCGTTCGTGCGACACGTGAGCTAACTGTGCGGATTATAGCGCTTGATCTGTAGGATCCCCTCCGATCTACACACCCCAGTAAGTGCAGTCGACTATATATATGTGAATCGGGCTGCACGCCACAACGGGAATTGTACAGCGCTAAGTGATTGAGTGTGTCGAGCATTGAGCATAGTGAGATCAGATGTGAGACAATGAGATTGAGTACTCTGAGAGTGTGAGTACATGATTCATCTCTGAGATACATGGCATTTGCATGCACACATGACATACAGACATTGAAATGCATTTTTTCTTCAAGTTATACAGTATCACGTCATTCATGACTTTTTACACACATTGATATGTGGGCATAGATAGGTATTTTACATTGGTTATCTGGAAAGAAAATGAAACATCTTATTTATTTTGGAAAGGATAATTGGAAAAATTATAGTTTTCAAACTTACTCATATTTTTGGCATTTTCGGTAAAAGATTTGGATTTTTACTGAGATACTTAAAAGGCATGACTATTTTCTAAAAACTGAGAAAGAGCTGAGTATTTTTACTTCTGAGATACCTCTTTTATACTTGTATTATGCTGCTATGAACTGTTGTGAGACCTTGTGTTAGCTCGTCACTTCTTTCAACCTAAGGTTAGATTTGTTACTTACTGAGTACATGGTGTTGGTTGTTCTCATACTAAACTTCTGCACCTTGCATGCAGATATTGACTGTTGATGTTGTTATGTTCGATGGAAGCTGGATTGAAGATTTACCTGCGTCCCGGTTGTAGCTGCCCCTTGTTTGTGGTAGCTTTAGATGTATAAAACTCTGTTTATGTACTTTTCAAACACACAATGTATTTATTTCATTTCATCTTTGTAAACTCTATTCTTAGAAGCTCATGATTTGTACTACAGTCCTTGGAAAATATATAAGATTCAGTAAATTACTTTCGTTTAATTGTCTTGTTAATATTATTGGAATTGGATAGTTACTAGTTGGCTTACCTAGCAGGTTGGGTTAGGTGTCATCACGACTAGGGGATTTGGGTCGTGAAATAATTCCTCCCAGAATAGAACAGAACAACTATTTTGTTATACTGGTAATGAAAATTATAGAACTTCGTCGAACTCAACAAACGACAGTAAACCACACCGATGCTTATGCTTATGCTTATTGCTTATGGAAAAATGATATAGAAGAGAGAGAGGGGAGAGTATGCAGATTTCGGTAGTCAGAAAGTGAGGCCAAACCTCTAAATTTATAGCCAAACTGTCTGGGGTACCATTTCGCAGAAAATATCAGGAAAAAGAAAAATAAATAATGGAAAACAGGAAATAAATTTGGTCCAAAAAATTATCAATCAATCATATCAATTGACCGAAGCCGAAGCCGAGCTACGACGACAACGCGAGGCACCACTTCTTCTCAACTCTTTAAGAGCTAGAATATGTGCTTCTCTATGTAAGCACAAAGATTTTCTTTTCTTTTTTCGATAGGGACAAAGTGCATTAGTAAAGGAAACAATTTCAAACTTTTCGTTTCTCTCCAAATCTCTCCATTTAGAGATGAGGACAGTAACAACAAACGTATTTGAACAATTTTATTTTTAAATTCAAAAAAAGTTGACTATTGATTTTGAAAGGTGCCTGTTGTGAACAGATGATTCTGTTAATTCTAGCAGACTCCTAGAAATATTATAAATACCCATATTATCTCCAAAACGAAATACATTTGAAATTTTTTATTTTTCTCTTTTAGTTATTTTTTACAACTAACAAATATTTTGTTCTCGTAGAAAATTCGAGTTAATTGTTGAAACTCGAATTTCAGAGGCCTTATAAAATCCTTGAGGATTTCTGCTATTATCCCTGCAACAACAAAGTGGGAAGCTTAAATTCTTAAAAAACAATGACTACACTATCGAAGCCAAATTATTTCATCCCATCATTTTCCCGGTAGTGTACTCACCCCATTTGATCTAATTAGTTCACCAAAAACACCAAATTGTTAACAAACTAAGTTAGAGCCGATACATACCATATCGCATAAATTGAATAGAAGGAATGTATGTTAACATTTCATTAGTGCATTAGATTCTTTTATAAGCATAAGTATGACTATATTTAGAACCCGTTTGGTCATAGATTTTTTCAAGATAAATTTGGGTTTTATTTGGCAAATATATATTTGGCCATAGAATTTACTTACATTTTAGCAAAATCTCAAATTCCAAGCTGGTTTTGGGCTAATATATTACTATTAGATTTTTAAAAATTGCCCCAAATTTTTGTATTTTATAAAAGAGCCCGCCATTTATTATTTCGTAACAATGTTGCTTCATCTTCTCGGTCATCTGATAGTGTATCATGTAGTTCATTATTAAAATGATAGTTTTGTACCAAATTTATTTATGTTCAAGACTATGATTTGCGATAATATAATGAATATTATTGATAATGGTACTGTTGAATATTTGTGATAGTTTTTAAAACTTGTGATTATAAGTCATGTTTCATATTTTTTCAAAATAAATTTGAGAAATATATTTTGAAAACTGATGTCCAAACACTTTATTTTCAAACCAAACTTTATCTAAAACAAATTTTTTAAAATAAATTTGAGACTCTACGGTGAAACACTAGCTTAGAACCTTGATGTACTTGTTGCTTGCAAATAATGTACTATGGATATTCCCATAAATTGTCCATCTGCAATAGGTCCAGTTCCCTAGTAGGGAATTTTCAAAAACAATACAAAAGTCGTATTGTCACATAGGAGAGAACGTGGAAAATATTGCTTTATATTGTCTGGATTCTGTGTGGTCGAGCTCACGGGTGTAAGGCTGGGCACGCGTATCAAAGTGATAAAATATTTACTCATAAATACAGTCTTATCATTCGTCGAAAAAAAAAATTATATATAATATATTAAATTATATTTGGATATTAAAAAAAATTAAAAAATATAATGAACATGTTAGGAAACAGTCATTTGAGAATTGAGAGTCTCCAGCTAATTTGCAAGGGTATAACATATTTTTTTGTGACGGGGGGGGGGGGGG
>ML292634.1:0-33144 GCA_005239495.1 Nicotiana undulata | reverse complement strand
TATAACATATTTTTTTGTGACGGGGGGGGTGGGGTGAGCAGGTAAAATGCAAGGTTAGAATACATGTGTCCTACCTGTGACACGTGTACTCCATTACCTCTTACATTATATCATTCTTTTTTTAATATATCCTTTCAAAGTAAAAAGACCTTTTATCTCGTATTTGATTTGAGTATTAGTTAATTCCGCTATAACATTTATACTAAAATGGTGGGCTTACTTATAATCCTGGTTCATAATAAGTGGTCAATTTTCTTTTTTATTTTAGCTCAAAATAAGTGTCGAGTTATGTAATCAAGAAAGAATTTAATTTATTTTTACAAAATTACCCCTATATACATATCCCTAAAAAGTTTTCTTACTCCTCACAATAAATATTTAATTAGGAGTAGTTTAGTCATAGTATGTATTTTTATATAGAATTTAGTATTTTCTTAATGAACGTGCTAAAAAGAAACTGATCACTTATTATAAACCGGAAGAAATACCATATAAAATGTGAAATAATTAATCTCATAAAATATTCTGAAATATCCTACCATTGTACCAAACGACCAAACTCTCATAATCTTCCACTGTGACATTAAATAAGACATTGGTGATTTTCAAACTTCCATTAGATCAACCCCAACACCAAAAAAAAAAAAAAATTTGAAGGCTTCAATAATATAATAAATTCAATAATACAACATATACACTCCACATCAAAAAATTAAATACTCCTTAATTCCTCTCATAAAAGAATTTACCTATATCTTAAAATTTATTAATCCCATGGATTTAACCAACATTCCTCAGGCTTTTTAGGAAATCTCTCAGTATCTTGGCAATAATCATAAGTGACAAGGTTTCTTTGTACCCAAGCATAATCCATTTTTTGATCACTTGATAAATGCCAAGAATTATATTGATCCCACCAATTTTTAGTTGTTGTAGAAACACAAGCAGGAAATGGATCTTTCCATTGACAACCATCTACACTAAAATCTTTATAACTTGAAACAAATGGTTGATTCTTCCAATTTGTTTTCTCCAAACCACCTCTTGTTGCCCAATCATCAGCATTCCATATGCTTGAAAACAAGTACATTGGCTTCTCATTTGGGAAGAAATTATTCGTATAATTCGCGTTTTTGTATACCCTTATCGGTACTCTATCCACGAAAAACCTGCATACACATAACGATTGATATCAATATAATTCTAAACCCTAACTTGAACAATCGGAATTTGTACTCCTGTCAAAACTTCTTTATCTAACCCTAGTTAAGTCTATATAATCGCGTGTTATCGAAAGTTAGCAAGTGCATTGACATGCATACACATAAGGATCGATATTAATATTAATTCTAATCCTTAACTTGAACAATCGGAATTTGTACTCCTGTCAGAACTTCTCTATCTAACCCTAGTTAAGTCTATATAATAGCGTGTTATCGAAAGTTAGCAAGTGAATTGACATGCATACACATAAGGATTGATATCAATATTAATTCTAATCCTTAACTTGAACAATCGGAATTTTGTACTTCTATCATATCTCCTCTATATTCTAGCCCTAATACACTATATACTATAGCGTCGTCCAAAGTCTGCAAGTTATTAACTAACATGTGGCTAGCTTGAATCTAATTCAACAAGCTAATCATCGACAGGTTCAGTCAAACGTCTCTATAACAGCTTTGTATAAAAAAAAATATGTTATAGTGAAGTGTTGTTATACATGACATATATTATAATATAATATAAAAATCATTTCCGAGAAAAATATAACTTTTATAGTGAATGACTATTATATAAGAATACTGTTACATACTATTTGTGTAAAAAGATTGTAACAAAAAAAAATAATTCGGTACAGTAAATTCTCGCTATGCGTGAGGGTTAATTTAATAGAAAGTGAAAGAGGGACTTACACAATTTGGTGAGTGTTCCAAAGAATGGAATAAGTATGGAAATCCTCAGTGGGGTCAAACCAAAGAATGTGTCTCATCTCACGATTACCAGTCCCATTTTTGTACACATTGGTTTGAATAGTATAAGGTTCCCCTGTTCTATTTCCCAAGAACTCAAAGTCTAATTCATCTCTTGTTGGCCCTGCTCCATCTTCTGTACACATCTGCAATCATGTAAAAAAAAACCAATTAAACCCATTGCTAGATAAAGAAAAGGCAGTCCGATGCAAAAAGTATTTGTATACGAAGGGTGGTTCGGGGCTGCGGCGGAGCCAAAAATTTCGTTAAGGGGTGTCAAAATTTATAAAAGTAAATATAACAGAAAATTAAGGGGAGTCAATACATAGTATATTCACATATAATTTATTATTTTACCTAGCTACATAGTGTATTTTTCCCACGAAGGGGTATCATTTAACACCCTTTCTTATAAGGTGGCTCCGTCACTGGTTCGGGAAAGGACCGTACTCTAAGGGGGTCTGATATAGGCAGCCATTAAACCCATTGCTAGACATTGCCATAATATTAAAAGAGTTTAATTTCTATACAATGACAATACACTTTAAGACTACATAAATAATAACTATAATCGTCCATAAAAGCCTGGTAAATTTTCACAAGTGGAGTCTGGCGATGATAAGATGTACGCAGTCTTATCCCTACTCGAAAGGGCAAAAAGGTTGTTTCGAATATACCATCGACTAAAAAAAAGATGAAAAGAAATAGTCGCAGCAAGTAAAAACAACAACAAGATAAAAAGAAGTCAGAAGCCAATATAACAACTAAACGATAGGTAATAATAGCACTCTAAGATTAACAAAAGATCAAACTAACACTAATGCTATCGAACAGATAAAGACAAAAGAAAACGCTCGACTACCAAGGTAAAAAGATTCTATATAAATTAAGTATATAATTTTTGCATTAGTATAAAAAAATTCAAAATTCTTGCAACTTACATAGTAAGCTGTGACAACACCAGCAGAGTCACCTCCAACCAATTTCAACTTCATACTAAACCACCCAAATCTATATTTTTGCCTGGTCATAAATCCACATCCTATATAAACAAACTCATTAATTAATATTAGCAAGAAAATGAAGATTAAAAGTTCAAATTGAATTCTTGGCTTTATAATTACCTGCTTTCTTATCTAATGAAAGATACCAGATCTGTCCATCTTCTGAAGTCTTGAAATGTGTTTCAGGACAACTTTTACTAAAATTGTCATCAAATGAACTTTGTACTTCAGCTTGTATTAATGTTAAAAAAACAGTAATTAGTACTATAATTAGTACAAATTTAGGTATTGAAGAAGAAGCCATTCTCTCCATTTTTCTTTTTTCTTGAGGAGCTTGAGAAGTGAAAGCTTCTTAAGTTTGAAATTTTTGGAGAAGAATACAAATATAATAAAGGATGTAGACTGATCACTATTGGTCATGTCAAGGGTAGAATTGGAAATAGAATTTTTCCCCATGTTTGTTGCTTTTGGTTTGTTTCTAGTATTTTTACTTCTTTAACCTTATGTAATGGATTAAAGTCTTAAAAGATAAATATTCTCTCCTTTTAAAGTAAATAAAAGACATTAAAGTTTGTCTCAAAAGTACTGCCCACCTATTTTAAGAATAACATGACATTGTATAGTTATTTTTAAAATAATAGTAAAAAAAATTATATATATATTTCTTGTATATATATATATACAATTCTATATGTTATATACAAAAAAAATTAATTGTGTACACTTTTATGATACCGGATATAAATAGTATCGGTCGCGGGCTAAAAGTGATTCTTTGATGATTTATTTCTTTTTTTTTTCACGAGCATTCATTTATAACCGGTTCAACTAGTTTTGTATGTATTGTAACAATCTCGTTTATTCTAAAATAATTGGTTGTTATAATGAAGTCTATAAAGAACATATATCATAATAAAATATAAAAAATTAGTTTTAAAGAAAATTTAGTTGTTATAATGAAGTATTATTATAAAAGGATAATCGTTATAGTGAAATTTGACTGTAGTTCAAATTGAAAACTATATGTCTTGTTATGTTAATGACTAGCTCATGTTACACATAGTTTTTACCAATTACAAAAGTAAATACATTTTGAAAAGGCAAAAGTAAGTTTAGATTTGAAAGGGCAATTTAGGAAATTGACTCCACAATCATAGACCGACAAGCTGGAAAAAGCAATTGCCAGAGAGAAAAGAGAGGGGAGAAAGTCCAAAATACCCTTGGACTGATAATAGTGGCAGAAAATGTAAGTGGGGCTAAGATGCCTTCATATGGGAACATGATCACATTTGATTGCTCTTATAATAATACAAACTTGTTGGATTTGACAACTGGATTTTGCTCTTGTTATTGGTCACTAAAATTCACTACTAAGGGGATGTTTGGTTTGAATATGGCATATGTCGGGATAAGTTAAGTTGTGACTAGTTATTTTGGGATTGTTTTTTGTCCATTATTTGATATATTATGTTAAAAATGGTAATTGCATAATTTCTAAGAAGAATGTATAAGTTATTCTGGCACTAATTACCTCACCCTGTACAAGATATAAGTTATCCTGGTACTAATTTTAATCCTAAGATAACTTATACCAGGTTTCTTAACCAAATAAAATATTAAGATGGCATTAATTTTTTATATTTGCACTAAGTTTTCTTATACCACATACCAAACGACCCTAATTGGTCTGTTTATTACTTACCTTTCCGAAAATAAAATGATGGGTTTCATAGTAGTAAAATTACTGACCATCAATAAAAGAAAAAATCAAAGTCGAGTTTTATGTCGGGTTTTCTCAAAATCCTTGAGAAACTTATTGAATTTCTGAAAGAGTTTTCATAATGCTATACTTGCGGGGTGGTAAGTATTTCATCTCTAGAGATCGTATTCGAGCCTTGAAAATAAAGCTCGGAGCATTTTATCTTCCAAACTGGGATTTTCCTACACCCCAAAAACAAAGCACCAAACATCGGATGAAAAACTAAAAAAAATTACGACAATAAAGCCTCATTCTCAAACTAATTGAAGTCTAACTATATGAATTTTCACAATTTTTACTTCAATCGAAGTTAATGTTTATTCTTTAATATACATGGTTAGGAGCATTATTGATAGAACTGTTATCATATGACTAGGAGGTCACAAGTTCAAACTGCGAAAAGAGGCTCTTGCAGAAATGTAGGGTAAGGTTGCGTACAATAGACCTTTGTGGTCTGGTCCTTCCCCAGACCTTGCGCATAGTAGAAACTTAGCTAGTGTTTGGCCATAGATTCCCAAATTTGTTTTGAAAAATCTGATTTGGGTGAAGTTTGGTTTGACATTCGTTTTCAAAACATATTTCCCAACTTTATTTTAGAAAAACATGTATAAAATTCCCAAGTTTTGAGATTTTAGCCCAAAATCAATAATTGGGGTGATTTTGGGATTTGAAATTTGAGATTTGGGATTTTGCCAAAATGTGGACAAAATTTATGACCAAACATGAGTTTGCCAAATAAATTCCAAATTTATTTTGGCAAAATTCATGGCCAAACGGGCCTTAATGCACAAGACTGACCCTCTATACATATTTAGGACTATATTAAATTATGAATAAATCAGATTATTGTATAAAGCAGCACTGTAAAGAAAGAATTATTTGACCCCACAAATCTAATTAACTATATGAACCAGTAAGCTAAAATTAAGGGGCCAATAAAGATGATTTTTTAAATTAATCATTTGACTTTACTGCTTTGGATTTCCATGATTGCAGAAGAAACTTACTTTAAGTTTTTTTTTTATTTTTAAATCTATTATTTTACCAATAGAAGAACTGAGAGGTGATTATATTCCGAGGCGGATCTAAATTTTTTTATAAAATCGGTGCACCACTAAAAAAAAGAGAAAAAAAAAAAGTAATAAGTGGGGTTTGATCCGTGTTCCTCTAAGTAAATAACCTAACACTCAACCAAGTGCACGATTTAGCCTCGTTAAAACGTGAGTGTCAACAGATAACATTAGACTAATTCTAAAAAATAAGTACATAGAATAGCTAGTTTGGCATAGAGACAATGAGTTTACGTGCACCATATATTTGCCTATAAATCCACCCTTGCTTCCATTAGCCTGTGCTACCATTAAATGGAAGGATGGAAAAGAATTACCTACTATCGATATTTACATCAAACCAAAAGATATATATAATAAATGTACTTTACATATATTTTTCTCATATAACTATGGTTAAATAATATATGTTCACAGCTCAATTTATTACATTATTATCATGATAAATAAAAACATATGAATAATTTTGAATAGGTGGATAGTGTAATGAAATTATTCATAGGCAGATGGCCATGTGAGGTCCAACAATAGTACAACTTTGAGACAGTGAAGCATTGTCTGGGAAAACATATTCACAAACTATTCTTAATTATATGTAAGTTATAACCAAGAATGACTGGTCTATATATTTTTTATTGCCGTAAACTGATTATAAGTTAGTGTTATAACTCATAAATTAGACAAGTTATGTGAAAATTGAAATACGTATGTAACCATTACAAATTTGTAAGCTTATTATTACTTTAATGGTTTGATTTATTACTTTGTTATTTGACTTACAAATTCAAAAATGTCGATCGGTATGTCCTGCAAAATTATGTTGAATGAAAATGGTGTCTTTTTTCTTTATATATATCCATTTGATAATATCCTTTTTCTAAGTATTAAGTTTTGGCTATATACAATAACAACAAGCCAGTTAAATCTCATAAGTGGGGCCTGGGGAGGGTAGTCAGTATGCTGACCTTACCCCTATCCCGAGGGAGTAGAGATGTTGTTTCCGAAAGACCCTCAGCTCAAGAAGACGAAAAGACAAATACATCAGTATAGTGACGGACTCAGGATTTTGTGCAAGCGGGTTCAATCTTAGAAGTGTATAACTTTAATCGTAAAATAGTAATTATCAAGTAGGTTCAAATAAATATTTATACAAAATTTACATAGCTTTAATGCTAATTTATACACAGTGGCTAAGCTAGAAATTTTTTCAAGAGTGTTCAAATTTAAAAGAAGTGAAAAAAATTTCCGACAAAGGGTATTCAATATGTGTTATATACCTCTAAAACGTAATATTTTACCTACGTAAACTGTGCAATTTTTCAACGAAGGGTGGTCAGTTGACCACCCTTGACCCCATGTGTCTTCGCTACTATTTATACATATACACAATATTATTTTTTGATGAAGCGGATTCAGTTGAACCCGCTAGCCACCACTTAGGTCCGCCACTACATCAATACCATCAACAGAAACCATAGAAATAATAACAGCGACATAAGAACCATAAAATAGATGAAAAGCAATAACAATAACAAGTAAATAAGGCCCGATACTATGGAAAATAGGAGAATAGTGTGAACACAACATTAACCACTAACAATCTAACACGAAACCTCATTAGGCTAGCCTCACACCCGAAGTAGAAAAATGCTAACCTACAACCCTAATGCTCGACCTTCACACATTTTCCTATCAAGGGTCATGTCCTCGGAAATTTGAAGTCACGCCATGTCCTGCCTGATCATCTCTCCCCAATACTTCTTAGGCAACCCTCTATCTCTTCTCATACCAGCCAAAGTCAACCGTTCACACCTCCTTACCGAAGTATCTAGGCTTCTTCTCCACAAATTTTGGCTATATATCTAGACAAAAAGCTCAAACAAAGGGAAAATGTTTTTCCGATTCACAACATGCACTAAATTATATTAATTTTTCATAGTTTAGTACTAAAGATAAGTAAGAATTTTTATAAATATGTAAAAGACATAGTATTATTATGTACTTATTGCTTTGGATACATGCTTACGGACATAAGTATATTTCAGAGGTAAAGTGCTAAGTAAACTGAGATTATAATTAATTAATCATGTCCAATAATGGACTAATCATGATTCATTTGTAAAACTGTCGGTGGATTAACTGGAGTTCTTATAGCACTTAGAGTTATATAAAGTAAATTACGAATACGGAGAAATCTCTTAACGTAAGACAGTTTGGCCGAGTGGTCTAAGGCGCCAGATTTAGGCTCTGGTCCGAAAGGGCGTGGGTTCAAATCCCACAGCTGTCATTTTGCCTCATATCTCAGTC
Organism: Nicotiana undulata; assembly: GCA_005239495.1. NCBI lineage: Eukaryota > Viridiplantae > Streptophyta > Magnoliopsida > Solanales > Solanaceae > Nicotiana > Nicotiana undulata. The sequence continues at coordinate 25,031 of ML292634.1, read as the reverse complement.
CACCTTGCTTAGTAAATACTTCCTCCGGGCCATTTTGAATGATTTTTTGGCCTTTTTTTTATGGTTCACAATATTTAATTTTTTCAGATATCAAGAAGGAGTTAATTTCTTCTTTCCAAAGTTACCCTTAGACTAAAGAGCCTCGGAGTAGTTTGTTCTATTTTCAACGAGCAAATCAAAGTTAATATGACCAATCTCTTTATTAATTAATGTTAAACGATGAATTCTTTAATATACGTGAAAATAGCAAAAAAAAATCACTTAACGTGGACGAAAGGGAGTAAAAATCATTCGTTCAAGCAAAATCTCCTCATTTCGGTGTCAATACTTTCTAAATTCCAATATCTACCCAAAATATGAACTTTTTTGCTAATGAGTGCATTTAAGTTAGTTTTGATTGATGAAACTATTCTATTGTTCTTGAACATGTTACGTTTTTATACCAAATCATATGCATGAAGCAAGTGTTCAACCATTTTAGCCTATCAGTTACCTCCTGGCCTGAGGTCAATTGGTTAGTAGTTTCTGAATCAACTACTCCTAAGTCCTAATAATACATTTACATGAACAAAAAAATCAGAAATAACCTAATTTATAACTGAAATTGAAAAATAGTCACAATTTTTATAGTAATCAAAATTTAGTAATTTGTTCACGTAAAGATAAAATATAAACAATAACACCCTTAAAATACGAAAAAGTTCCAGTATAATATATTAGGATTTTAATTTTTTTTATCTATGAGATTCCAGCATAATGTGCTGGAGTTCCAGTATAATATGCTGGAAGTTTATATGCAGGGGCTTCATAATTTGCATATTATGCTGGAAATTTTCGTGTTTCTAAAATAGTGGCTATTTTTCAATTGCTTTGCAAATACTGGCTATTTTTCAATTACTAGTCCGAAAACTGGCTAGCCCGTGCGATCTTCACATTTTGTTTCCCCATGCGCTCGTCGGCTTTTTCGGTGTGGAAATGACACTAGGTAGTCACTTTTAAGTATGATGTTTAAAATATTCACTGTTTATAATATATTTAAAAATTAGCCAATTTCGCTCAAATTTCAGGACACGGCGGCCTTGAATTTAAACCTCAAATTCAAACTTCAGGACATCGTGTTCTAAAGTTCGAAAATTATGTCCCGAAGTTCGAATTTTATGTCCTGAATTTTAAATTAGTACTTCAGAAATTCAGGACACTTAGGGTGTCTTTGGTACGAAGGAAAATATTTTTCGGAAAATGTTTTTCAATTTTCCCATGTTTGGTTGGGTTAAATGTTTTGGAAAACATTTTCCTTATCATCTCATTTTCTTCCAATTGGTGAAAAATATTTTCCTTATCGAGAGAAGGGGAAACATTTTCCAAAACTCCTTCTCAAGCTTCCCCACCCTATTCCATACCCTCACCAACCCACCTCACACCCCCACCCCGCAAAAAAAAAAAAAGGTTTACTTGTTTTTTATAATTTCAAATTTCTGATTTTTGTTTTTCACCACCACCCACCCTCACCCCCGCCACCCCTGCCCCTACCCCGCACAATATATTATAAATTGTGAATATATTTTAAATAACGGGCTTATAAATGACTATTGTGACACTTCGCCCTTTTCCGGTCTCATGCTCAGAATTGGGCTTCTTTGAGGCATGCCGTTGGTGGATAAGTCCAACAACTCAAAAGCAGTGTATAATTGAGTTTTTCATCTCGTGGGTCTGATCTATAAATCAGGCAAACTACTATAGAATAGTTACATCTCGAATCTATATTTTCTCTTTCATTTAGGTGTAGTTTTAGGTTGTGCAGTACGACGCATCAAGATTCAAGTCTTCTGTTTTGAGTTTGCTCTAACGTTTTCAATTAGGGCTTGTATTTTCAAGCCTTATAGGTCTACCTTTTATTCAGTTTTATTGGATTTTTTTTCCTGTAACGAACTATGAGAGTCTAGCATTCAAACCTTAACAGGGCATTTGCATCTATACTCGCTTTTTGGGTCACGTTTTAACTTATATCCGCTTTGCAAAAAAATTGCAAACGGTCGCATAACTTCAGGCATACGGGCCTGGAGTAACAAAAAATTTGGTTTGAAGTGTAGCAAATTTTTTTGTTTGCATTAAGTTTGGCCTAACTTGCAAAGGCAATCACGCAAACTTCAGTTCACAGTGCAAATGACAAACTTCAGTTCAATAAAACAACAACATGTGTTGGCTGAAGTTTTTGTTTGTAATTGCTGAACTTAAGCATTCTAGTAGCTGAAATTTTATTCAGTATTTGTTGAACTTCAACATGTTTTAGCTGAAGTTTTGTTCTGTATTTGCTGAACTTCAGTATGTTTTAACTGAAGTTTTGTTCTATATTTCTGAACTTCAGTATGTTTTAGCTGAAGTTTTGTTTTATATTTGCTGAACTTCAGTATGTTTTAGCTGAAGCTTTGTTATGTTTGTGATAAACTTCAGGGCTGAAGTTTATTCTGTATTTACTGAACTTCAGCATTCTAGGAGCTGAAGTTTTTGTTTATATTTGCTGAACTTCAGCATCCTTAGAGCTGAAGTTCTAAAACAAGAATGACAAGTTGTCATTAAGATCCAGTTGCTAACTACTATTTATTGTATATTTTAGCCTTAGAATAATGGAATTATCAGAAAATTTGAAAAGCAATACTCCTATAAAACAAGACCATTAGTAAAAGTAACATCTTCACCTAATGCACAGGGAATTAAGTCGTGCTTTCATGTTTCAGTAGCTATTAAAATTAGAATTTCCGTACTGGACGGTCCAGAAGCTAATTCCTAGCTGTAAAGAGCTAAAATAGCAAATATAAGTTGTTCTCTCTATCTTCGGCATTCAGAAGGAGGAGGAAGAGGAGGAAGAGGAGGAGGAGGAGGAAAAGAGGTCTGAAGCTGTTTAAATAGTGGGTACAAGTTAAAACTTTTTAAAAAAGTAGGTATAGGTTAAATTGGGGCGACCAAATAGGGCGCCCCATGAAATTTTTACAACCTTAACATATACAAAAACAAAAAATAACGAAGTGATCTTTTTTACTTCTCTCTACATTATGATGGATATAATTATTTGTTACTTGAGTGAGATAGTAAAATATATTCGATAAATTAATTGAAGTATGTGCAATTAAATCCGAACATCATTGCGAACAACAACAACAAACTCAGTAAATTTTTACAAGTGGAGTGTACGGAGGATAGTATATACGCAAACGTTACTTTTATCATTGGAGCAGGAGCGGAGCTAGAGTATCCCAAACGGGTTTGGCCGAACCCAGTAGCTTTGGTTCGAACCTAGTATTTGCCTTAAAAGATTTATTGAATATATATAAATTATTAATTTAGAATTCAATAGTTTAAAACTAGAATTACGAACCCATAACCTTGAAATCCTGTCTCCGCCTCTGCATGGGAGGGCAGAGATGCTATTTTTGATAGACTTTTGGCTAAAGAAAAGATAAAAAGAAGCAAAAACAACAATAAGATATTAAGAAAACCGAAGCGAAAGATGACAAGCAAACAGTAGGTAGTGTTAACAATCTAAGAATAAAAAGATGTCATATTAATATTGAAACTACCGTACGGGAAAGAAAAAATAAAACGCTTGACTAGTTGAACCTTCTACCCTAATTCTTAACCTCCACACCCCCTATCAGTGGCCATGTCCTCGGTAAGATTAATATATTACACGTCCTGCCTAATCACCTTTCCTCAGTACTTCTTTGGCCTACCTCTACCTCTACTCATAGCCACCAAGGCCAATCTTTTACACCTCCTAACTGTGGCATCTATGCTTCTCCTCTTCATATGTCCGAACTATCTCAACCTTGCCTTCTGAATCTTTGTTTGACCAAAAAATATGAATATTTGGTTAAACTAATTAATCTAATATTTGAGAGGTTAAACATAGTTAAAGATAATAACTTCAGATCTATATCAACCTATGTGGATGATGTAGAGTGTCGGGACAGATTTAATGCAACGTGTATTTAATGTTTCAAGTTCAATAACGTGATGGGAATATCAAGCATTAAATTACAATAAATGGCACTAAATGTAAATAAAGAGAATGATTCACCCAATATTAAATGAGATGGATGATTCTTCTTTCTGACAATGATGAATGATAAGTAACTATGAGAATATTGAAGGCTTTCTCGGATTTGATGGGAATGGTCCAAAGAGATTAATCTCTTTAGAAAGGTGATCTTTGTATTTATCTAGAGAGTCTTCTTTTCAAGAGAGTTCTTATCAAATAATATTACATGCCTTTCACCTTATCTCTCTTTATATTTATATGGTACATACCCCTAAACAACCCTAAAAGTACAAGTATAGAGAATATTCAATGGAATATTCTCTCTAAAGATCCTATTACAAAACTAGTCGTTACTGTTGCTCTTGACACTTGACTTCAGCTGTAATTGACTGCTCGACGGTGAGTTCCACTAATCATTGGTCGACCTCGGCCAAATTACTTCTGATAATACCTTTTCGTGCTGAATTTTCTTAGTCAGATTTTGACCCATACAGTTAGTCCCTCTGCTTATTGAGGTCGTCTCTCGGACGACCTCGGTGAGCGGACTTCACTAGTCGTAGTTGAGAGATTCAGGTGGACAGGTCGAGTCGTAACAATCACAATCGAGGTGATAACGTGGCGCTTTGTGAGCCATAATTTATCGTTACGTTGGTTCAGAATGACGTCACGACATCATGCGTCATTATTACGTATTTTATGATGCATCGCATTGCTTCCTGCGTCTCTGGCATTTTGATATTTGTGCATCGATGATTGATTTTCTCGATTAATGTGTTTGGGTCTTTTATAAATAGGGACTGGAAACCCTTTTTTTGATCCTTTGTGTTTTCAGGCATTCGAACCTCTATATCTTTGTTTCTTCTTCTCATGTGTTTTTGCTTCCGTTGTTTCCACCTTCGCATACCTGTTTTCTCTTGTTTGAATGATTTGTGCTACTCTTACCTCCTCTGTGTTTGTACTTTCTGCGCTTATAAACAACCAAAGATGGTTAATGTATCTTTTAGTTTTGAAGGGACCTCTGACCCAGTTCCACTGACAGTGAGCATGCCTCTTCATAACGATAGGGCTGCCATTGTTGCAGACGATGAGAGCTTCCCTATTGTAGATAAAATAATTCCTCGTAATGAAAAAGTTAGGTTGGACTTCTCGAGATGGCCCGCGGATGATCCCGAGCCTATATAATTTGAAATGGATGTGGTTGCCCTTGCTGACTTTAGGGCCAAGTTCAAAATCTCGGCGCACATTGAATTGGTCCCATTTGGCCGCGACGTGGTACAGATTCACCATCCTAGATATTGCACATTATACGTGTATTCGTTCTACGTGAGATATTCTTTTCTCCTTCCCCCATCGGCGAAGGATTCTTCCGTTATTACGACTTCTGCCTAGCCCAACTCACCCCTTACATCTACAAGCTCATCCTTATGTTCAGCCGAGAAAGAACCTCCTTTGTTGGTTGAAAACATTCAAGAATTGGCAAGTCAGGTCTTGCCCCATACGGTGGGGATCCGTGAATGGTCGGCGCTCTACAAGAAATTTGGGTCCAAGCCCCCCCCCCCCGGTCGGTGAGTCGTTTGCTTGAATTTTTGTTGCTTCGGTGTTCAGGTCATCATTTTTTTTGTATTGTGCGCTTGACTTACCCTCTCTTTTGTCGTAAGGTTGGAGAGCTCCGATGAGGGCGAGGGATCCTACTCCCACGTTCCCTCAACCGAGTGCCACGACAGGATTTTCACTTGCTACGATTGCGGACAAGTCTGCTGAGACGACCACTTCTTCTCTGTCCCCGACATTGCGTAGACCTAGTCGACTATCGGCGGACACAACAATAGAGACTTCGGTTCCTCTCTTGCTACATTTTATAAATGAGTCATCGGCAAACGAGGAGGACTTGGTTCGGCTCAAAAGGAGGAGGGTAGATCGACGACGAGACAATTACAATCGAGGAGTCTGAGAGGGGTGACCATGGGTCGCCATTGCTGCGTCGGAGAGCGATGTGAATCTACCAATTGTAGCTCCGCTGTCTAAGGGGGTCATGGGAGATGTTCCTTTTACCGAGGTTGCGGTTGAAGTTAAAGGTCTATCTGAGGATGCGGACGCCATGCTGAGAAATGATCTGTCATCCTCAGGACAGGTTGGCGTTTCTTCGTCGGCCGAGGAGAGAGGGAAGGACATTGCCGAGCACGGCTATGAAACCGGTTCTAACGTCGATCCCAAGGAGGTGCAGATGTTGAGTAAAGGATTCACTCGTGTGGAGGTGAGGTTTGGAGGGATCCACTTGTCACACCTCCTTTTTCCTCTCAAAAGGGTGGGATAAGGGAGTTTTTCCAATTAAAGTGACATTATCGAAATGGGATTATTTTTATTTATTCAGAGTCTCCACTTGGGATAATTTATGATGTCCCAAGTCACCGGTTTATTTTAAATTCCAAATCGAGGAAATTTGACTCTGTTTTAAGGTCTGCGAACCAGAAATCCGGGTAAGGAATTCAGTTAACCCGGGAGAAGGTGTTAGGCACTCCCGAATTCCGTGGTTCTAGCACGGTCGCTAAACTATTAATATTTGGCCAAAATTACCTTATTTTTACAAATTTTAAACCTATTATGCATTTTAGCCTTTTTACTATTTAGCCGCTTTTAATATTTATGGATTTATCTTGGAACAAGTCAGGATGACGTGCACTTGTGTTTTTGGACACATTGTAATCGCGCCACATGAAATGCACCCGCAATTCGTGACATGTTTATTTTAATCTTCGAAATTATGATCGGGTCACATGAAATGCACACCCAAATGAGATTTACGTATCGTGATCATGCCACGGGAACCGTACCCATAGTCACGATGATTTATTTACTAATCGCGCCTAAAGCAAACTACGGTGTTCATTAACTATTTTCCTAAAACTAATTGGAGATTATTGTAAAGCCACAAATTATAAAGATAATTTTGACATATGGGCAAGCCTCAAATTAATCCAATCATAAGCAAGCATCTCCTAAAATCTAAGAAATCTCAGTCACGTCACAGTAAATAGACTAAAACAAATTCTAGCTAACACCACTAAAAGTCACGCAACTTAATATTACTAAAAGAAATACAAGGATATTACATGAAACACTTTTAATCAATTAAACAAATAAACTTTCCATGAAACAGTTGGCTATTAACTCCATATGCGTTCAAACCCTTCGTTCAATGGAGTAATTAAAATCAGATATCAAATAATATGAAACACACAACATCATGCTTTTAAACAAAGAAATCAGCGAAATTAAACGCAAAACAATATAGAGCGAAAGAAAATAACCTGTTATAACCTCTTAGAAAGTAGCAAAATAGCAGGGACAAACTCTTCGTTTGAAACATTTCATATAACAAAGCTCTTCCATGAATATCCACAGAAAACTTTACAATTAGATAAGTAGCAATCAAAACTACTCTGAACTCGAAATGGGGTTAACGAAACGCAGCCTTGTTGGCGACCTCAAACTCAACCTAAGCTTGTAAGATTTAAAGGTGTTATGGGGCTATTTCGTGCTTACTTTGCCACTGATTTTCGTGGAATTTCAGGTGGATTTGGTAATGTTTAGGTGGTGAAAGTGAGAGTTTCTAATGGCTGGTTTACATGGCAATGATGTTAAGATAGAGTTATCGGTCTTATGGTGAATGACTGACGGTGAGGAAAAAAGATCAGAGGAAAGGGATGTGGCTGCTTCGGCCAAAATTCAAGAGGGTGCCGTTTGTGTATTAAGGGGTCCGTATCTCTAGGGAAATTAGATCTATTATATAGAGGAGGAGATTAGGGTTGTAATGTCGGGAATTTGGTTGGGCCTGGGATTTTGGGCCCTGAAATTAGGTCAATTTGAAACAAGGGCAAATTTTATCTATAAAAAATAGTCATCTTACTACTAATTAAATTTCTTTTATCAAAACGGCCTAATTAACATTTTAACTAATTACATAAACTAATTGATTAAGCTAGTGTATATTTTGTGTGACTTTTATATATTAATCTATCAATTAAAGGGTAATTAATTTCTAAAAATGCGAATTAAATCTAAGATTACATGAAATGAAAAAATGTGACAATTTTTATGATTTTTCTATGATTTTAAAATATTAAACATGCATGAAATGCAACTAAATAAAGAAAAGTTTCTAAAATTCATTAAAAGTTATTTTTTGATTATTTTATGAGTAATTTCCATGCGGGGCAAAAATTGGGTGTTCACACCACTCGTACCTGACGCTTTGAGTGATGAAGTCATCGAGAAGACGACAGAATTGGAGAAGGCCTACATGGATGATGTAGAACAATGTCGGGAAAGATTTAATGCAGCGTGTATTTAATGTTTCAGGTTCAATAATGTGATGGGAATATCAAGCATTAAATAACAATAAATGACACTAAATATAAATAAAGAGAATGATTCACCCAATATTGAATGACGTGGATGATTCTTCTTTCTGACAAGGATGAATGACAAATAACTATGAGAATATTGAAGGCTTTCTCGGATCTGATTGGAATGATATAAAATAATCCAAAAAAGATGAATCTCTTTAGAAAGGTGATCTTTGTATTTATCTAGAGAGTCCGCTTTTCAAGAGAGTTCTTATCAAAGAATATTACATGCCTTTCACCTTATCTCTCTTTCTATTTATATGGGACATACCCCTAAACAACCCTAAAAGTGCAAGTACAAAGAATATTCAATAGAATATTCTCTCTAAAGATCCTATTACAAAACTAGCCGTTACTGTTGCTCTTGACGCTTGACTTCGGCTGTAATAGACTGCTCGGCGGTGAGTTCCACTAATCACTGGTCGACCTTGATCAAATTACTTCTGATAGTACTTCTCTGTGCTGAATTTCCTTAATAAGATTTTGACCCATACAGTTAGTCCCTCCACGGGGACACCCCCACATTTTCATGAATTTCTTCATTCCTAATTTTATCTAAGCTGGCATGCTCGTACATCCATCTCAACATCCTCATTTGAGCTACTTTCATCTTTTAGACATGAGAGTTCTTGACTAGCCAACAGTTGCCCCATACAACATTCTTGGTCTAACCACCACTTTGTAGAACTTATCTTTTAAGTTTGAGTGGCACATTTTATCACACAGGACATCGGATGTGAGCCTCTATTTCATTCACCCTGCTCCAATACAATGCGTGACATGCTAATCAACATCCCTATTTCTTGTATTACTGACCCAAAGTATTTAGGACCCGTTTGGCCATAGATTTTGCCATAATAAATTTGAGTTTTATTTGACAAACACATGTTTGGCCAAGATTTTGCCTACATTTTGGCAAAATCCAAAATTCAGCTCAATAGATGGTTTTGGACCAAAATATCACTATTGCATTTTTTAAAAATTGCCCCAAACTTTTTATTTTATAAAAGAGCCCACCATTTATTATTTTGTAACAATATTGTTTCGTCTTCTCGGTCATCTGATAGTGTATCATGTAGTTCATTATAAAAATGATAATTTTGTATCAAATTATTTATGTTCAGGGCTATGGTTTGCGATAATATAATGAATGTTATTGATAATGGTACCGTTGGGTATTTGTGATAGTTTTTAGAACTTGTGAGTATAAGTCATGTTTCATGTTTTTCCAAAATAAGTTTGGGAAATATATTTTAAAAACTGATGTCCAAACATATTTTCATCTTCAAACCAAACATCACCCAAATCAGATTTTTCAGAATAAATTTGGTGTCTGTGGCCAAACACTAGCTTAAAGTTTTTCCTTTTGGAGACAAAGTTATGTATCAAACTTGACATTCATGTCCAAACACCACTATAATAAAGAAAGTTAAAAGTTTAAATTCTTGAAAATTTTCTACACCGTACAGGATTTAGCAATGCAATTTGATGAACCATCAAGGCTAGTACTTTTGTTTTATAATTCAGGACCCTACCCTTGTCACGTGTCAAAATTATATTGGCTTCTCTTACAACACACTTCATCCTAGTCAGAGAGACCCGACCCGAACCGGTCTCTAGTCCTTTCCCAAGTCTTCCGTTTACTACACTGAAACCCTTTTTTCCTGCATCTAACTCCTCCATCTTCTCACCTACAAATGGCGATCTCTACAACCCCAACATCCCTTTTCCTCATCGCCATTCTCGTACTCCTCGTACCCATCAACCACTCCTTTTCCTCCTCCTCCAACGGTGGCGATATTCTCTCGGAGCTAACCGATCTCCGATCTCAATCTCCCACAGGCGTAATCCACCTTTCCGACCAACTCCTCCGACGAATCCTCACCGTTAAAACCCCACGACCCTTCAATTTCGTCATCTTCTTCGACGCTAAACAACTCCATTCAAAACCCGAACTCTCACTCCCTACTCTGAAAAATGAATTTAACCTTTTATCCTCCTCTTTTTACACAAATAACCCTGAAAATGACAAGCTCTTTTTTTTCACTATCGAATTTCATGAATCACAAACTTCGTTCGCTTTGTTCGGGGTTAATTCATTACCCCATTTACGTTTAATCCCACCTTCAGCTATTGATCTTAAAAAAGATTCGATTCAAATGGATGGTTCTGATTTAGCCAGGTTAGCTGAATCAATGGCTGAATTTGTTGAAGCTAAGACAAAGATTAATGTGGGTCCCATTCATAGACCACCTATGATTTCGAAGAAACAGATGATGGGTATTGTTGCTATAGGGTTGATCTTGAGTCCGTTTTTGGTGAAAAAGATTGTTTTGGGTGACACCCTTTTGCACCATAAGCACGTGTGGATGGCAGGATCAATTTTCGTCTACTTTTTCAGTGTTTCGGGTGCAATGCATAATATAATTAGAAAAATGCCAATGTTTATGGTGGATAGAGAGGATCCGGGGAAGTTGGTATACTTCTACCAAGGGTCAGGTATGCAGTTGGGAGCTGAAGGATTTGCGGTCGGGTTCTTGTACTCCATTGTCGGGTTGTTGTTGGCTTTTATGATTCATGTTCTTGTGAGACTAAAGAGTAGGACTGTGCAGAGGGTAGTGATGCTTTTTGCATTGTTCGTTTCATTTTGGGCTGTGAAGAAAGTGATCCATTTGGATAATTGGAAGACCGGATATGGTATTCATGCTTACTGGCCTTCGCGTTGGAATTGATCATGGCAATGTGGTATTTACTTGGCTGAGTGATTTGGCTGGTATCATTAGGTAAGAAATCTGTACCAGTTTATACAATATGTTGACAGAGAAGTTTTAGCTTGTTTCCAGATGGATGGATTTTATGACTTGTATGGAAGCAATTCATGTTCTAATTGAAGTTTTGAAAATGGATTACGTACGATTCTGTACTTACTTTGTAATCTATCTGTCCATTTGCTTACTGCTTTGACATTTGTTATGTTTTGAATTTCTTGCTTTCTCTCATGATATTCTATGTGATATGTGATGAGAAATTAGGGGCCCGGGGCTTTGGTTCAATGGCTAAGTTAGTACAGTTCGGGATGTGTGGTCGGCATCTAGGCTCATACCACAAGCTCGAATCGTGCTGCAGACTAAGTCTTGTATTTAAGTGGAGAAGGGTAGAGGGGCGGGCCCATTATTGACTCAATGGTTTGTCGGTTGTAAAATATAGTTGAAAAATCAGGTAGTTGAGTAGAGAATAATTAAAACTTGTAGGCTAATTAATTGAGATATACCACTTAGTAGCATCATTTTATGTCTTCTATGAGCTTTCGCGGCCAAAAACATGGCAAGATGGGGATAGTTATTGTGTCAACCACATAGGTGTCAAGCCTGGCAATCACACCCCTCTTAATAGTCCATATAGTTTTAAATTGAAATCTAGTGTAGTGTTGCTAAATAGGTCACCAACATTGTGGTGTGATAGTTGGATCATAGACTTCCTATGACGACGATAAGAAGCTTTAGAAATTGTGGAATAATACTGGCTATAAAACCTACCTAGTGTCCCCATGTTCTTTCTAAACCTAGCCCAGAATTATCCATAATCCACCTTGGTATTAATGGACTTCTATTTGGTGACAAAGTGAGAATACATCATTAATACTCATGTTTAATAGAGTATCTGATTTGTATGTTAGCTACAAGTAAAGTTATGACGTCCCACCTCAATTGATATGGGAGTAGACCAAAGATTTGGTCTGCTTGAACTTGATTCTACTGTCGGTCGTGGTTTAATATGTTGCATAACAGAGTAATTGCAGCTAATGGTTATAGACTTCAAGGGGACAATATACCCATGTGCATGTTTATTTTACTAGGATGCTGCCGTTCTGCTGCTTCGATTATATATTTTTTTTATTTCCGTAGTTTGTCATAACTGCTGCAATTTTGCTTTTATTGAGCCGAGGTTCTACCAGGAATAACCTCTCTACCTTCATAAGTTAGGGATAAGGTCTACGTACATACTACCCTTCCCAGACTCTACTTGTGGGGATACACTACTTGTGGGGATACACTGGGTATGTTGTTATTGTTATTGTTGCTGCCATTCTGCTGCTACTAATTGGTGTGAAGGTGAATAATAGGGCATTAGCTGGTTAGAACAGTTGAGCTTTGAGAGAGGGGTTAGTATGTTGTTATTGTTATTGTTGGTGCCATTCTGCTGCTACTAATTGGTGTGAAGGTGAATAATAGGGCATTAGCTGGTTAGATCAGTTGAGCTTTGAGAGAGGGGAGGATAGATTTTGGACAGTAATGGAAGGTTATTGTATCGCGTAATAGTATCATTTTTCTTTATCCTGTCCTCTAAGCTGATAATGTAAATTTTTAATGATTTCCAATTACACTGGCACAAGTGTCCGTGAAGCCTTTCTATATATTGAGAATGAAAAAGTAGGAACTCATGTAACTTACTAAAAAAATTAAATAAATGAAGAGAAACAATAGAAGCCAATATAGAATTCGATCACATTGAAGAGTAGGAGGAAAAAATTGCCGCTAATTAGGTTCCCTTAAAAGCAAGTATGACAACAAAGAGTTCTCAGATTGATGATGTTTCATGTGCTTTGGTGAAAACTCTGAAATTGACACTTGGAAGAATGCAAGGGAAATAGGAATCTAGAGGGTAAACTGTGGCTTTATGGTGTAGAACTGTACTTAAAGAATCTATAACCGACAAAAAGATTTCCCCTTTCAACACTAGCATAAGATTAATTTAGAAAATGATTTAGGATCAGACTTCTTCAGAAAGGAGAGGGTATCCACTTCTAAGATAACCGAGAGAGGTAAAAGAATTTTAGCATAATCTGTGAAATGTGAGCAGGATTCTGATTCTGTTCAACAGAAGGCAAAAAAAAACAAAAATACTATCAGATGGTCATCTGCTTTTCAACATGGCGTGAAACTTCAGATTTATAGTATCAACAGTATCAACCATAAAGAACACAATTTAGAGTGAGATGTAGTTTCTTTTATTAGTAATAATTTTCGGGAAAGTTGTTTTTTGTTAGTTACTAGCTATGTTGCGCGGACTCTCCAAAATGTTGCCGCACCCGTGTCGAATCCTTAAAAAATGCACTACTTTTGGAGGATCCGACACGTATCCCGCCACATTTTCGGAGAGTCCGAGCAACATAGGTTACTAGCATGTGCAATTTCAAAGAGAAGAATTTAATTTGTGGACTGAAGAAGTTTTAATTAACACAATTCTCTCAGGAGTCAGGAATCATGCTAAAGTCATGGATCATTTGAGAAGTTAAGCATTTCATGATTTTTCCTAACCATTGAGTTACTGTTGCCACTAGACAGTGGAAGGGATAGAGAAGGATGGGTCTGTGATTTGTTTTAGTTTAGTCCTGACGGTCATATCGAGGGAGTCAAAGGCTCAAAGCAGCTCCTTATCTTTATTATCTTGCTATTGTTGCTTTGAGAAGTTGTTAGTCTGGGCTTCTGATTGTACCTTTTTAGGTATAACCAGCAATTTGGAGTAAGTAGACACAGACGTCTAATGCGAGATGGAAAATTGAATCAAAAGAGCTGCCAATTTAGAGTATCATTTAATTTTTCAGTAAGGATGGATTTTACGAGGTTTTGAGCAACTGAAGTACATCTCCAGGATTTCTGGCCGGAGATTTCTTATGCTATCTGAGTAACTGATGCAACTGATGCTATCTGGATTTCTTATGCTTTCTTTTATTTTCCGTAGATTTGTTCCATATTGGAAACAACTTCTCTGCCTTGTCGGGGTAGGGGTAAGGTCTGCGTACTCACTGCCCTCCCCAGACCCCACTTTGTGGGATTTTACTGGGTCGTTGTTGTTGTTGTTCCATAACGACTCTTGTTCAGCAACAAGTCTATTTTGTTGGGTCTTATTTTTGTTAACAATTTGAGCATGCAATTTGTGGCAGAGTGTGTTTGATTCTTTGTATGGGCTTGTAAAATTCTTCATGTATATTCGAGTCTGCCAATTTCCAAGACGTCAAATGCTTATAGGTAATATGGATGTTAAGAATTATGTGGTTATATAGATTTCATTAAAGTAGTGCTTATGCTTTCCTGAGCCGAGGGTGTATTGGAAACAACTTTCGTATCCTCACAAGGTAGGGGTAAGGTCTGCGTACACACTACCCTCCCTAGACCCCATGTTATGGGATAATACTGGATATGTTGTTGTTGTTGTATACAGATTGGACAAGATTTGGAAATGGTTGTGGGGAGAGGGACATGTTAAAAATGATATAACAAATGGCATTAATGTATATGATAAAATGAGACTAGGTCGTCTAATAGCCCGTTTAGCCAAGCTAGAAAAATCAGCTTATTTTGCAAAGTGCTTTTTTTCAAAAGTACGTTTGGTGAGAAGTAGTTTGTGTTTGGCTAATCAATTTAAAATGTACTTCTAAGCAGCAATTAGTGTTTGACCAAGCTTCTATAAAGTGTTTCTAAGTGTATTTTTTTAAAAGTGGTTCTAAAAAAGTACTTCTGGGAAGAAACTACTTTTTTTCTGCTTCTGCTTTTTGTCAAAAAACACCTTTTTTCTCTTCTAAAAGTTTGGCCAAACACTTCAAATTTGAAAAAAAATTGAACAAGCTTGGCCACATTGGTGATATCAAACTACTAATAGCAGAGTTAGATATCAATAGCAGAGTTGGATACAAATATCAATAGCAGCCAAAAAAGGGAAATGAATGGAGAAATGGCATTGGAATGAAAAACATTTTTCATAATTGTTGCTTTGTATTAATTGCATCAATAGATACTTAGACATTATGATCGATCTTTGATACTTCAAATTTTCAGTACAAAACACTACAAATTTTAGACTACGTTTCTAAATATTTTGAATCATGTTAATTATTTTGATTTGTAATACTTTTTAGTGTTAACAAATAAGTAGGATCGAGAGTGTCTTTTAAGATTTTGATACATAAGTAAGCGCACGCCATGAGGAGAGACAGATCTAGCTTTCTGACATCGAGTTCAACTAAATGAATAACTTTCAACGTGGGGCATAAATTTATGCGTAAAAATTCTCTAAAATTGCAATAAATAGTAAAGTTCTAAAATTAAACCCATAATCTTAAAAATAAAATGGGTTCAATAATAAAAACTTTAAAAGCTAAACTCATAGAATTAAAATTGTGAATCCATCTTTGTCCATGAGTAGTAGAGATTTTTGAGAAAAAAACTCAACTCTGTACCTTTTGGCATAAATATTACTCTCTCCTTTATTTTTACTTGTCCGCTTAAATATACTTTATATTTTAACAAATCGAGAGAAAGATAATATTTATTTTCCGATTTTATCCTTATCATTAGCGACTTATTTCTCAAATTATTTTCAAGGCTTTTTGAAGTAGTATGGTAAAATATGTGCCTATTATTTTTTAATTGGAGTGCAAAGTTCACTCTGTTAGTTACGTAAATTACACCATAAATGAATGAAACTAAAGATTCTAAACATAAATCAAGTGGTTTGATCAAATTAAAGAAAAGACGCTTTTAATATTTTGTACTTATCGAAAACCACAAAATCAGTGCTACTGACAAAGCCAACGGTAACTTTATTCAAATAAAACCCTCCTTCACTATATTGTATTCTCCCTCTGTTTTCTTCTATCACAAATCCCCATCATTATAGTTGAAGAAAATGAGGTGCTTTACATCTTGCTTTGGTAATGGCAAACACAAGAAAATCATAAAGCCTTGTATTATTAGAAGTAACAACAACATCAATACCATCTCTCCTAAAACTCTTCAGGTAATTGTCATAAGTTGTTCGAGCCGAGGATTTATCGAAAACAGTCTCTCTATATTTACACACTACCCTCCTCGTACACCACTTGTCAGATTAAACTGAGTTTGTTATTGTTGTAATTGATTAAATTCTCATGCTTCATTTTTTTTTTTCCTTTTTGGTTTAAAGAATTTACTCAAGACACACGAAAATGGTGAATCTTCAGCTGTAGCCATTATTAATGCTGCAAATGAAGAAGCTCAGCACGAGGATATTGCAAACCCAATTAATCTCATTGATGAATCCAAGTAAGATTTTACGAAAGCTTGAGATGTCTGATATGTTTTAAAGCTAACAATAATTTATGAATTTAAGTTATATATACTGAATCGTATACATCATTAGCATAAAGAGTCAAGTTGTCTCCGTATAACCTACAAGTTAGGGTAGACTGCCTACATCATACCTAGGGGCAGATTAAGGGGGCGCAAGAGTGTTCACCCGAACCTTCTCCGCCGAAAAATGATACTGTGTATATGAGACAAAATCTGATTTTTACCTCTATATATTATATTTTGAATCCCTTCGCACATCTCAAAAGCATGAATTAGTGGTCAAAGTGGTTCAAAAACCATTATGAGGTCATTGGTTCCATTCCCACTAGCTTCTGCAAGTATCTTTTAGTGACTTGATTACGTAAATATTTGTTACATACATAGAACTTAAACCCACATATTATAGGTTCAAAAACAGGAATAAGGAGGAAGAAGAAGAGGAGTTGAATAGAAGCAGCAGAAAGAAGGTTACATTTGATGATGTAAATGTATCATCAATCATCAATGAGATTTGCAACAAGGAAAACGAAAAGAAGAAAGCGAATGTAGAAGAAGAAGAAGAAGAAAGCGCGTCAAGCTATATATCTTTTCCTCCGAGTCATAGATATCATTGCTGCAGAAACAGCGATGACGAATTTGAAGCTATTGATTTAAACGACAGTAGCGATGTGGAAGATGACGACGCCAACAATAATAATGAAAAAAATGATGATGATGTTGAATTTTCTGGAAATGCAATGATTGAACAAGAACAATCTTCCGAGTCATCTTTATTTTCGCTCTCCATAGACTCCAGGAAAAGAAATCCTAAGCCAGAATTGGGTGAAAAGGAGGTCAATAGTCCATTGAAACTTAGTACACAATCCACCAATTTTAGTGCTAAAGATCGGAGTCAGTTATCAGTGTTGAATCCCATTCAAGAGAAGGAAAATATCAATATTTTGAAGCAATCAACAAAACAAACAAAGCTCCAGGAGGAGAATCAAATCACAGTAGATACTAGCCTTTCAAGCTGGTTAATTGAATCTCAAGACGACGACACACCAAATTCCAAAAACAATGTTGGTGATTTGGTTAACAATTATTCATCCACGCCTCCGATACGAGATGAAGATAGACCAGTTTTAGTTGAACTCAAACACATAGCTAACTCATCTTCAGTAAGACGATCACCGAACCATACTCCAAATGAAAAGAAGCCAATTATAATAGGGACTGTGGGGAGTTATTTGAGACTTACAGGGCAGGCTACAGATTCAGATTCTGCTTCATCTTGCAAAGGCATTTCATCGAACACTACATATGCGCTCTTAACAGAGGTACATGGTGTTCTCATTTCCTATAATTTTTTACTTTGCTTTAATTTTCAACTCACTTCTCTTATTTATATTGTTAATGTAGTTTGATTCAACACGAAATTTAAGATTTTAAAAATAAATAAATTGTGTAATAACATTTGTGTCGCTATATAAGACTTTTAAAACTTGTGAACGCGCAAATACCAGTTATTTTCTTCTAACAGATTGACTTGGGATTTGCAGGATAAAAACAACAACAGCCATTCTACACCATTTCAGGTCAGGTTAGAGAGAGCACTAGATAGTGGTTTGGCTCAAGCTTAACTATATTTCACTTTAGCCGAAGGTCTATCAGAAACAACCTCTTTATAGAGTAAGATTTTCCTATACATTACCCTTCCCAGACTCTGCTCGTGAGATATATTGTTGAAAGGGATGAGTAAGCGCAATGTCGCATCGTTCGACAGAAAAAAACGTGTATTCTTTGAATTTGTCGTGCTAGTGAAATGTGTATGTATGTTCAAGCGATTTGATAGTGTAAAAATATTCATGACGACATATTTATGAATTTAAGCTTTTGAAATAATGTTTTGGCAATAGGAATAATATTTTGAAATTATTGTCTGGTAAAATGCTTGATTAATATGCAATGTTGATACATTTATCTGGTTGTACACTTGGGATAATGAAACATTGCATCGAGACATATAGCTAAATGAAAAACAAACAAATTAAATTTGAAGTTTAACGATGCAATTGTTCTTGAATTGAAAGGGAAACAATTCCTGAGGTTGACAATCAATAATAAAGAGACGAAATAACTTCTTGGTCACCTAAACTTGCATCGGATTTTAAAGACGATATATGAACTTTCGATTTTCCCATTTTAATACTTCAACTCAATCAATTACTCGTAACTGAACACCTTTCACCTTTGATTATGCTTATGTGGCAACAACACAACTGACATGGTCAAAATGCGTGTTAATCACACAGAAAATGAGCGTCACTCGAATTACTGAACTTACAAATATTAAATCTGAATAAGAAAAAGGAAAAGTAAATAAAAAACAAACAAATAAAAAAGAAAAAAAAAGTCATGAAACTTAAATCCCTCCCCCCAATCCCCCACCCCCGCCTCCTTTCTCTTCATTGCGACTTTGAACAATCCCTGACCATTCTTCATTTCTCCACAAACTAATCATTTTAGCATTGGTTGGTCTATCTCATGTATCGTATGGTCACTACAACAAAATGTATCTGTAGCTACGAAATATAAACTACAAATCTAAATTTCGTAGCTATTACTCAATAATAGCCACATAACTAGAATATCGTGGCTGTCTATAAATTCTTAAAATTTCTTAGCCACAAAACTAAATTTACAAAGATAATTCATTATTTTTGCTATAATTACTAATTTCGTGGCAATAACTACCTAAACAGCTACAAACTTATTGCTACAGTAAAATTTTATAGCAAATCATAAGTTTTTGCCACGGGTTAAAAGTTACTGTAGCAATATTATACTTTTAGCCACAATAAATTTTTTGAACAAATTGTTGTAGCTAAATAAATATTTTTGTTTCAAGTTATAAAATATTGTGGCAATAGTTGGCTTAATAGCTACGATTATCTGTCATGACAAAATAATATAGCCACAAATATTGTGATATGATAAACTTTCGTAGCTAATCAATAGTTTTTGCCACAGGCTGAAACTTACTGTAGTTAATTGATATTTTTGCTTCAAGTAAAAAAAAACTATACAAATAGTTAGCTTAATAATTCCAATTATTTGTCATGACAAAATGAATGGTAGACAATTACCTTTCATAACTGACCATAACTCTCTCTCTCTATATATATAAAATCATACATTTGAGGTTATGTGCAGTAATAATATGTTAACTTTAATAAATTAGCTGCAAAAAAAATTGTTGAAGAATTATTTTACTTCGACTATGAAAGTCATGACAAGATTTAGTCTAAACTTATATTTAGTTATGAAAAAATAATTTCATATAAAAATTTGGAAAAACAACAATGTATAGAACTTGAGGAACTAAATAACTTCTAAATAAGAAAGATTAAAATGATAAAAATAGAATCTTAAAATAGAATTTAAACATAATAAAAATTAAACCGAAAAAAGTATAGTAAAATAGCGACAAAAAATGGAATTCGTTGCTAGTTATTGTACTAACATATAGTAGAAGATCTAGAAACGAAACTTCTATCGCTAACTTTATTACTCATTTTAATTTTTAGGATTAACCATTATAATATCAATCAATTTTTAGATACATTTGTTGTATTTTAAATCAAACTTACTTCCCCTGTTTATAAAAATCTTACACTTACACCCTCTATAAGGTAAATGTATAACTACAATTATTATAATAAACTATTAAATAATAAATTACAATTATAGCATTATTCATGTACTTATTGTTATAAAATTTTAAAAAGAGGATAAACATTTTTGTTGAAAATGTTTTTTCATGCAGTTGAGTAAAGAGGATAATAAATAATTTATAAAATATTCATCTTTCTTAAGTCTTAAACATGAAATTAACCCAAAATACTTAATTTGATAACTATNCACGGTTTTCACATAATTATTCATTTTCAAAATCTTTTATTATTTTCAGAAAATAATTTTCTTTTCAAAATTCATTTCTCGGGCTTGGGACCTCGGAATTCGATTCCGGGCATATGCCCAAGTCTCATATTTTCGTACGGACCCTCCGGGACCGTCGAATCACGAGTCCGGGTCCGTTTACCAGAAGTGTTGACCAAAGTCAACTATATTCATTTATTAATTATCAAAACTCATTCTTTTATCAGTTTTTTCACATATAAGCTTCCCGGCTACACGCCCGGGTTGCGCACGCATATCGAGGTGAGACTAACGAAGACTCTCGGAGCCTCGGAATACAGATATAGCTTAAATTACATAAGGTGACCTTTTGGGTCATCACACAACAAATTTAAGATAATTTTCCTAATTTTTCGCGGTTCAATAAATAAACAAACTAAAATAAAATTGAGTTATTCATATGTAATAAGAATTTTATAATTAATTAAAAAATACATATAACTTACATGTTTAAAATTTAAGTAAGTTTTCGCTAATAGTTGCATATCTTAACAAGCAATTTATATTTAATCAAACGCGTGAATAAAAATTTTCAACAAAACTATTTATCTTCTCTATTAAATTTTATAAAAATAATACGTAGAACTTTTTTATTTAAAAATTTAATTTTTTTAATAAGTATATTTTAATATGCATTTAGTTATGGATATACCTCAGAGGAAGTGTAACCATAGGATTTTAATAATATAGGGGATATAAGTATTTAATTTTACTATATATAGTTACACTAAGAATTAAGAGTTTAATATAGTTGACATCCAAGCCCATAGAAAAAATAATTATATTATAATTATTATTAAACAAATCCAACGTACAATCAAACCTTTCTATAACGACCTCTTTTATTCTATTGTTTTGTTGCTATAGTGAAACATTGTTATAGAGGATACATATCATAACATAACATAAAAATCGGTTATGAGAAAAACTTGAGTTTTATAGTGAGTGATTGTTGTATAAGGATGTTATTATAGAGAAGTCGGATCGTATAAGTTTGAATTATGATTAAAAAAATGGAATTATATCCAACAATTATGTGTTGACTAATTATATCAAATTTAAACGACTATAATCTTTACTAACTACATCGTACAATAAATTATTTATATTACTGAATCAAACAACTAAGAAATTAATATAAATTGTATACAGAAAGAGGATCTTGTCTTTCAAAAAATTGAGAATTTAATATTGCTTGATAAATGAGTCTATAAAAAATTAATTAATTTATATTAATTCATATAAAACTAAGTAGTACTTGTGATTCTAATATAATTTTAAAAAATGTAATTATACAGTAACTTTGGGCTTGTAATTACTTACATTGATCACTAATTATATTCAATTTGAATAAGCATAATCTTTTTATAAATCTAATTAAACACTAAAATACAAATCTAATATAATAAAATAGGAGTATATAACAAACTATTAACAATATCATATAGGAAGAAGAAACTTTAAAGAAAAAATTAATTTAGAATATCTTTATTTTATGCAAATAGTTCATTTTTTCTATGTTACTTAACATAAATTATATTTTTATTCTTTTTATATTTTCATAGGTAGTGTTCTTACTTATAATTGTTCGCACTTATATTTCTTTGTATTTACTGATTTATGATGTATTAATTAAAAAATAAAAGAAAGCAAAATTATATTACATAAGTATACGTAACGACCCGGCCTGTCGTTACGTGGAACCACCATTATAATTACTGCTATTGCCTTGTCATAGCTTGGTTTAACTGTTATTGATGTGTTAGAGTTGGTAGGCTTGAAATCAGAATGGTTGTAGTGATAGTTCAGTCATTTAGTCTTTAAAAAATAGCCTTAAAGTTGAAAAAGTCAACTGAGAGTTTACTTATTGGTAAACGACCTCGGAATGCGAATTTTATGGCTCAGATAGCTTCGTTAGGTGATTTGGGACTTAGGAGTGTGTTCAGAATATTTTTGTGATGTCCGGTGTAGATTAGGCTTGAATTGGTGAAAGTTAGATTTTGGCGATTTCCGGTCGGCAATGGAAAATAGGCTATCGGGGTCGTAATGAGATTTCGACAGTTGGAACAAGTTCGTAATGTCATTTTGGATATGTCTGCAAAATTTCAGGTCAATCGGAGTTGTTTTGGATAGTTTCGGCATCGTTGGTGGATTTTAGAAATTTCAAAGTTCTTAGGCTTGAATCCGATGTACTTTTGCTGTTTAGATGTTATTTTTAGTGTTTTGAGAGTGCAACAAAGTTTGAATAATCATATGTGATGTGTTGGTATAGTTGGTTGGGGTTCCAAGGGGCTCGGGATTGATTTTGGGTGATTAACGGACTCATTTAGGCTTGAACAAATTGCTGGTTTTCTGGTTTTTGCACAACAGGAATTCCTTCACTGCGATCGCACGAGGAGAGTCGCGATCGCGTAGTGCATATGGAGAGGGGGCAGGATTTACTCTTTGCGATCGCATAAGTATGTTCGCAACCGCAGAGGTTGAGCAGGTCGAGCAGTGCGATCGCGTGGACTTGATCACGATCGCGTAGGGTCAGTCATGCGCATGGGGGGTGAGGTCAAATGGTCTTCGCGATCGCGTGCGTCTGGTTGCGATCGTGTGGGGTTGAGCATTTGTGAAGCGCGGTCACGTGGCTTAAGCTGTGATCGCAGTGAGTAAAGTGAGGGCCAGAGAATTTTGTTCTTCACGATCGCGTGAGGACTTCCGCGATCGTAGTGAGGAAATAACTGAGCAGTTATAAAATAAACCCTTCGCGACCATTAACCCTTTTTACACCATTTTTGTACGGAAGGGAAGCTTTTGAGGCGATTATTGAAGAGGGAATCAGAGTTCTTCATAGAGGTAAGTATTTTGGTCATTAAAACTCGATTATAGGTGATTTAAGACCTTAATATCAGTGCAAATTTGTGGAAAATCAGTAGAAAAAGGGGAAGTTAGGGCTTGAGATTATGGGACCTTTAGAGGTCGATTTGAGGGGTCAAACGGACTTCGATTTTGGCGTTCTTTATATGTACGGACTCAGGAGATGACGAAGAACATTTTGGTATAAAAATTTCTGAGTTTCGAGATGCAGGCCCGGGGGCCGAGTTTGAGCAAATTTCGGGTTTTGAGCTAAAGTCGATATTTTTGAATTGGAATTCATTCCTTAAGCATAATTTGATGATAGAGGTATGATCTTTATAGATTTGGAGCGCTCGGGAGTTGATTCGAGAGGCAAGCGTATTGCGGAATAGTTTCTGGGCTGTTTGAGGTAAGTAATGTCTTTAAATCCTGTCCTGAGGGTATGAAACCCCGGACTATGCACCCTTTCACGGGTTTTGAAATGCAAAGGTTGAAACTTTGGAGATATATTCCTTACTTAGGCAACTATGGAGTTGCGAAATCGATTTTTAAGCCTATGCTTATTAGTATCGATATATTTTTGATATGTTTTGGGTTGTAAGCCATGTTTGGGGCCTAGTGCCGATTTTGTCACGACCCAAAATCCCACCTTTTAGGCCGTGACTGCGCCTAACGTTGAACCCGCTAGGCCAGCCAACGTACACAACACTTTGACATTTATAACCATAACATAACAGTAATAAAACCAATTAACCTTCCAACCTCTACTGAACATTTCTCGAATTCATTAATGTCCAACCTTATAAAAAGAAACATCCCACACTAGTAACTCTCAAAACTTTACTGAACATTCCAAATCACTTCAATTGTTTCACAACAGAAAAATAATAATATTATCTTAGAAAACTCAAAATGAAATGATAAGACATCTACAACGTACAATCCCAAAATCGGGGTGTCACAATCTCACGGACTAGCTACTGGAATACTAAATACAAGTCTGGAAATGAAAATACAACACTGTCTTAAAAATAAGGAGAAAGACAATGAAGCGATAAAGGAAAGAAGCCTCGGGATCCACGAACGCCAGTGTATACCTCGAAGCTCTGACGTGGACTGAAGGTATCTCCCTCAGAACGCTCCACGGGGTCCGGTAGCAGGGTCTGCACAACACAAGGAAGTGCAGTGTAGTATCAGTACAACCGACCCCATGTACTGAGTAAGTGACAAGCCTAACCTCGGCCGAAGTAGTGACGAGGCTAGACTTGACTTTAATGATAACCTGTCCTATTCTACAGCAGGGAACATGAAATAACACAAGGCATGTGATAAATCGGCAAGCAGGGGACACGGGAGCAGTAAAGGGGGACAAATGGAATAAAACAGTCACATCGACAGATAGAAGTAATCCAGAGAAAACAATCCAACATAATCAACAGCGAACAATATAAATGTCGGAAAAGTAAACAATGGCACGGCATCACCCTTCGTGCTTTTACTCTCTTCCTCACAATGCAATTTAATCAAATATCATGGCACGACATTTACCTTCGTGCTTATAGTCAATAAAATCATGGCACGACATTTACCTTCGTGCGTATAATTTTCAATAAAATAATGGCACGTCATCACCTTTCGTGCTTTACACTCTTCCTCACTATGCAATGAAATCAAGTGTTA
>ML292632.1:674-45097 GCA_005239495.1 Nicotiana undulata | reverse complement strand
GCGGACAAGTCATAAATGACTGTACGGAAGTATTGCCAGTTCCGGAATTCCATTCGGACCATGATATCACAAGGTCCAATTCGAGGCTGAATTCCAAATCGCATGAAATCCCGAATTCCAATTCAGGTGCCGAAATACTCCCGGGTCATCAGAAACCCGAGGCGAACACACTCCCAAGTCCGAAATCATCATCCGGAGTTGCTGGAGCTGTCAGAACTTGATTCCGAGTTTGTTTGCTCAAAATGCTGCTCGGAACCAAAATCAGCCAAATAGGCTAGACTTCAGGAACCAAGTGTTCCTGAACTGGCCAAAACACTTCCGAATCTTGAACTACCATCCCACACAAGTCATAATGCACGAGTAGTCGCTATGGGAAGAGTCATTCACGGGAACGGAGTCCCAACACACTAAACGACCGGCTGGGTCGTTACAATCAGATACGGGGATCTCAGCCTAATTGGGAAGATAAAGAGACACGGTCAGAATGAATCAAGGTTAAATATAGGGCAGATTCAGGATCTTCAATTAATGAGCCAAACGTTACACAATCTTCACGCAACAATTACGATTATTCATTGTAACATTAGGTTAATGCCATTATTAGTCATTAATGCTCAATCACTGAAAAAAGTAGACGTTATATTAAGAAATTCCTTATAAAAGGGAGTAAAATATAACTTGTAAGGACACGTTCGAACCACTATTGGAATATACTTACTTTCAGCGCACCTTTATTGTTTTCTATTTACAAATTTACTTACAGTTATTTCCAGATTCTCTTGGTTATCAGAAACCCGTGTTGTTCTTAAAATAGCTTTGGCAGAGAATATAATTCTTTGGTTAAACAAATTGGTTCCGTTACCGGGAATCTGATAATCTCTGTTTTTTCTCAAATAACATTCTGTGAATTATGTCGAACGCCAACGACAACAACCAACAGAGGGTTGGAACCCCAGTTCCATCGCCCTCAGGATCCTCACGACGATCAAGGAACATTCCCCAGAAAGATCTGCGACCAAAACAATAATATCAATGGAAATGAACAAGCAGGAGAACAAGATACTGTAAAACAAATGGTTAGTGAATATGTGACTCAAGCCTTGCAAGCTTTCGTGAGGGGATTATCGGTTGAATCACCCACACCTCCTATTAACAACACCGCAATTGTGAAAAATCCACAATCTGGATTGGTGAACTCAAGAAGTAGAGGTACTCCAAATGAGTCCCTCGAAGCAAGACCAGGTATGTCCAATAATCCAGAATTACAATCATTATTACAAACTTTGCAGAAACAGGTGAAGGAACAAAATGATCGAATCGGACAAAGGCATTGACATTGATAGATATTCTCAACAACCTTGGAAGCCAAGTGCGACTCCCTTTCATATTCCCAAGAAATTCAAAATGCCTGATATCCCAAGTATGACGTGATAACTGATCCACGTGATCATGTAACTGCTTTTACTACAGGAGTAAAAGGCAACAATCTGACTAAACAAGAAATTGAGTCAGTATTGGTCAAGAAGTTCGGAGAGACACTCACCATAAGAGCATTGACATGGTATTCTCTTCTACCTGAAAATTCTATTGACTATTTTTGCTGAGCTTGCAGATTCTTTTAAAAAAGCACATTCCGCTGCAAAAAAAGTCGAAAAATGAATAGAAGATATATTAAAAATAAAATAAGGAGATGCGAAATTGCTTCGTGAATTTGTAGACAGGTTTCAACGAGAAAGAATATTGCTACCAAGGGTACCTGACAACTGGGCAGCAATGACATTTGCAAGAAATTTAAATGATAAAAGCTCAGAAGCTACGAGAAAACTCAAGGAAAGCTTAAGAGAATTCCCAGCCACGACATGGAACAATGTTTATAACAGGTACAGTACCAAGCTACGAATAGAAGAAGATAAAATTGCTCAAACAAAAGCTGAAGAACAAAATAGTTCTAGAAGCTCTGAAACAGAAAGGAGAACATGTACGAACAAGTACGACCCATATATGGGACCTTCGGGGCGAGAAACTCGTCCTAGGATCGAAAACACACGGTCAGAATATAGACCGTCGAGTAGAGATACGAGCTCATCCTCCTCAAGATCCAGAAAGGATCGGGATAGAGGTAATGCAAGAGTTGGAGATTACAACTTCAATGTAGGTACTTCTGAATTATTTACAGTCCTGAGAAATATGGGCGATAAAGTTCGATGGCCCAAAGAAATGAGGTCGAATCCAAACAGAAGGAATCCAGGCTTCTGGTGCGAATTCCAAACGATTATGGACACAAAACATTAGATTGCATATTGTTGCAAGGTGAGGTAGAATAATTATTAAAACAAGGCTATCTAACAGAATTGTTTAGTGAAAAAGGAAAACAGGCATACATGAAGAACAGGCAAGAGCCCCCAAAACTACCGTCTCCGAAGAGAATAGTGAATGTGATACATTGAGGAGAATAGGTGAACGGAGTAGTCTATAAAAGAACAACAAAATTCACCATCACACACAGGAAGTGGATTCGTGAAGACGTGGAAGAAGACAATATATCGTTCTACGAAACAGATGTCAACAGATTGCTGCTTGCTCACAATGACGCACTGGTAATATCCCTACTTATACGTGACACTAACGTAAAAAGAGTATTGATTAATCCAGGTAGCTTAATCAACATCATTTTGCTGAGAGTCGTGAAAGAAATGCTAATGGAGGATCGAATAATCCCAAAAGCACGAGCCTTATCTGGGTTTGAGAATTCTACGGTAATAACAAAAGGAGAAATTGAGCTTAGTACCTATGCTGAAGGAGTAATCAAGATCACAAAATTCCAATTCATTGATACCGACATGTCTTACAACGTAGTCATGGGGATACCATGGATCCACGATATGGAAGCAATACCATCTACTCTACATCAGGTAATTAAATTCCCTTTCAAATGGGGAATTCAACATATTTGAGGCGATCAACAGACCTCGAGGTATATCAATTCCTTGGTACACTCTAACAATAAAGAGGTACCAGAAGAATCAAAAGACGAGGAAATCACCCAAATAGGCACGGAAGAGGATAGCCACGAGAAGGTGAATTAGATCACCACAGAAGCAACATCAAAACACACAGACATGGATTCCAAACCCGTTGTCATTCAGGAACCAGAAGAATATGAGCATATTAACAACAACTGAAGAGCTCAAAGTTATCCCACCGTTCGAGAAAGATTCTGCGCAAAATGTTTATATAGGCATGAGGCTAATCCCCACGAGAAGAGGTAAGTTAATTGAATATTTAAAAGCTAACTTAGATTGTTTTGCCTGGTCCCATTAAGATATGACAGGTATACCTCCAGAAGTGATGACTCATTAGCTAAATGAAGACTCATCCTTCGTACCTGCCAAGCAAAAGAAAAGAAAGCAAGGACCATTCAAGAACCAAGTAATCGATGAAGAGGTACAAAAACTCTTGAAAATTGATTCAATACGCGAGGTAAAATATCCTAATTGGTCATCTAATATCGTTGTGGTACCCAAAAAGAATGGTAAATGGAGAGTATGCGTAGATTACACAGATTTAGATAAAGCATGTCCTAAAGACTCATTTCCATTACCACACATAGATCAAATGATGGATGCCACTACAGGTCATGAATTGTTAAGCTTTCTAGATGCGTACTCTGGCTATAATCAGATAAAAATTAACCCCTCCGACGAGGAAAAAACTTCCTTTATTACAAACAGGGTGACTTACTGTTACAAAGCCATGCCTTTTGGCCTGAAAAATGCTGGAACCACGTATAAAAGGCTAGTGACCAAGATGTTTCAGGAACATTTGGGAAAAATATTGGAAGTATATATTGACGACATGCTGGTGAAATCAACACAAGTGGAAGGACATTTCCAGCATCTTTCAATCACCTTCGAAATCCTACGCAACTTGAACATGAAACTAAATCCAGAAAAATGCGCCTTTGGTGTTGAATCGGGTAAGTTTTGGGTTTCCTTGTATCAAATAGGGGTATAGAAGTAAACCCCGCTCGGATTGAAGCTATTGATGAAATACCCAATATACTTACGAGCAAAAAAGAAGTTCAAATACTAACAGGAAGAATTGCAGCCCTAGGAAGATTTATCTCCAAGTCTTCGGAGAAGAGTTTCAAATTCTTTTCAGTTATAAAAAAGTAGAATCAGTTCGAATAGACTGAAGTATCTCAACAAGATCTCAAAGATCTGAAGGCCTATCTATCAAAACCCATGTTGCTGTCTAAGCCAAAAGAGGGGGAAATATTGTATGTCTATCTTGTCGTTGCAGAAATTATCGTAAGTGAAGTACTGGTAAGAGAAGACAAAAGTAAACAATCTCCAATTTATTATGTAAGCAAGACTTTATTATATGTTGAAACTACATATCCTCATCTAGAAAAATTAGCTTTAGCTTTATTCATGGCAGCTAAAAAGTTAAGGCCATATTTTCAAAGCCATCCAATCACTGTTGTGACCTCGTACCCATTGAGAAATATTTTGCATAAACAAGAGTTATCATGGAGATTAGCTAAATGGGAAATAGAATTAAGCGAACATGACATAATATATATTAGCCTAGGACTGCAAAAAGTCTCAAATTTTAGTTGATTTCGTCATTGATTTTAATACTAGCATAATCCCTGAAGTGGAAAAAGAGTTACAACTCTTTAATTGGGCTAATCAAGGAATATGGACCCTTTTAACGACAGCTCTTCTAATGTAAAAAGAGCCGGTTTGGGAATTGTTTTAATATCACATATGGGTGAAAAGATACGACAATCCATTAAATGTTATCCCATAACTAACAATGAAGCAGAGTACGAAGCTGTCATTTCAGGGCTTGAACTGGCACGAGAACTCTAAATTGAGCAGATCGTGATCAAAAGTGACTCTCAACTAGTGGTAAACCAGATGCAAGGGACGGGGACTTATTCCTCTATAGAGGCTCGGATGCAACAATATCTAGAAAAGGCTCGAGACATAGCAAGGCAATTCCAAACATGGAAAGTTATGCAAATACCCAGGGAGGAAAATGCAGAAGCGGGTGCATTAGCTAACCTAACAGCAGTTACTTACATAACAAATAAAGACAATGCAATTGTCATACACCTATTTCATTCAGCAATCGACCAGGACAAAATGGGGTAACATTTAACAATTTAACCTGGGATTGGAGAAACGAAATTGTAATTTTTTTGTAGAATGCTACCGTACCAGAAGATAAAATAGCAGCTCAAGCACTTCGCCGAAAAGCTGCATGATACTGCCTCATTCGCGATACTTTATACCGCAAAATTTTTGGAGGTCCCTTAGCAAAATGCCTCGGACTCAATCAAATGGAGTACGTAATGAAGGAAGTACATGAAGGACACTGCGGAAACCATGCAGGAGAAAGATCCTTAGTCAAACCCCTAATCAGAACAGGGTACTATTGGCCTAAAATGGAAGAAGAGGCTGAGACTTTCGTAGCTAAATGCGACAAATGCCAACGGTATGCTAACAACATGCATCAACCAGCAGAATTACTTCATCCAGTAATATCACCATGGCCATTCATGAAATGGGGAATGGACATAGTAGGAACCCTTCCCCCAGCTAAAGGAAAGGTACGGTTCTTACTCGTATTAACTGATTATTTCACTAAGTGGGTCGAGGCAGACAATTTTAAACAGGTGCGTGAAAAAGAAGTGAAAAGGTTCATATAGCGACACATAATATGCCGCATTAGAATACCGAAGAAGATCGTATGTGACAATGGCCCGCAATTCATAGGCTCACAAATCAGAGAATTCTTCGAAAGTTGGCAAATCAAACGGCTCACTTCATCACCATATCACCTCGTGGCTAATAGGCAATCCAAGTCAACAAACAAAGTCATCGTCAACAACCTAAAGAAGTGGTTGGAAAAAGCCAAGGAAACTGGCCAGATGAGTTATCGGTTGTATTATGGGCTAACAGAACTACAGAAAAAACAGCCACGTAAGAGACTTCATTCGTGCTTGTTTACGGTTCAGAAGCTTTAATACCGGTGGAAATCGGTGAACCAAGCACAAGGTTCACAACAACAACGGAAGAAGCCAACAACGAGTTGAGGGCAAATATGGATTTTCTCAAATAAAGAAGAGAAGTTGCACTAATACGTTTGGCAGCCCAAAAACAAATTATAGAGCGATATTATAACAGAAAATCTCACCTCAGATACTTTAAAATTGGGGACTTAGTTCTCAAAAAAGTCTTCCAATCAACAAAGGAACCTGGGGCAGGAAAGTTAAATCCAAATTGGGAAGGACCTTACAAAGTAGTGGCATCGCTGGAAAAGGCGCTTATGAGTTGGAGGCTATGGACGACATAATCTTACCAACCAGTTGAAATGTTGTTCATTTGAAGAAATATTACTTCTGAGTCAAAGGAATATCCCCGGTCAGGTATCATTACGTTCAATTTTAATTTTGTGCAGTTAAAATTGTACTAACTTTTTTAGATGATAGGCAAAAAGCTAACCCATACCCACATGAGGATATTAGACCTGCATAGACACGAGGAAGTAACTGAATTCCCGGTCTAGGGTTACAACTTTCTTATGGACGTTTTTAAGGGTTAAGTAGTCATCATCTAAAAACTATATACCTTTGAGTCCCGTATGCTTTTCCTTTTCAGGAAAAAGACCAGAAGGAAGGAATAGTCAAGTGCTCGAGATTTCATTCTTCAAAGCTCAAACACTTGGGGGACTATACATTATGGAAGGCAAAGAAGAAGGAAAGAAGACTATCAAAAAGTCAAAGTTCAAGCCTAAAGATCCATCTCCCCAAACAAGTCAAGGATTATGAGCAAAATCAAAGAGCCAAAGACTAAAACACAAAGCCTGATTCAGAAAACCTTCAAAAAACATATTCGTAAATGTAAATGAATGTTTAGGTTAAAGGAAGAATATAGATACGGATAAAAATGCATATCCATGTACTTAGTCAAAAACTGTTGTAAATAAAAAACAGTTATGACAACATCCTTGTACTTATTCAAAATCTATTGTAAATAAAAACAGTTACGCAAGAAAAAAACATTATCCTTGTATTTATTCAAAACCTGTTGTAAACAGAAACAGCTACGGGTAAAAATTTGTACCCTTATATTTGTTCAAAAAATTGTTATAAATGAAAACAGTTATTCACTTGTATTAATTCGAAAAAACTGTTGCAAAAGAAACACAGTTACGAAATATAAGTTTATATCAAATCTGTTGAAAGAAAAAGCAGTTACAAATGAGTTATGGACGATTCACAAAAACATGTAAAATATTATGAAAGTTCGAAATGATACAAAAAATTTCTTCAAAACATTGTTAAGAAAAACATGTGAAATTCCTATCTCTCTTTTGTATATTTACACCATTATGAAGTTGAGACGTCTTCTTCATTAAGTGCCGATCAAAAACGGGCCCTCTTTTATGAATTGTACCTATTAACGAAAAGGCACGAAAAATCTAAGCACTATTTAGTGCAAAGTCAAAAACTAAGAGGTAAACCAAAAACCTCGAATAATCTAAGCATTATTTAATGCAAAAATAAAAAATTCAGAGGTAAACCAAAAACCTCAAAAAGAAAGCATGCAAAGACTTAAGAGTAAAATAAAAACTCAAAGAAATCTAAAGTCATGCTGATATTGATATTAATATATTATGGCAAAATAAACTAAGTGTTAACTTAGTCTAACCCGGATTAATTTATACATTGATTGCCCCTAAGTTGTCAGGTGGGGACTTACATAGGATCCAACTTTACCCTCGATGGGACTGGGGGTAACCACCAATTGTTACAAAAAAAAAACCAAGTTTTTTAAACTTTTCCAGATGGGGGATGGCTTCACTAGCAGGAGGAGCAACTTGAGATGGAGAGACACGAGCAGCGGGGACCTCAACCTCAAGTGAAGAAAGGTTCTAACTTTGTTAAGACTTCTCAATCGTCTCTTTGGTTTTAGTAATTTCGGCTTCCAAGTCAAAACCCTCTTGGCCCATTTCCGTCAATGTGTCAAGACGGGCGTTCAGTTAAGCCCGGCTAACATCAATGGCTTCTTTGTCTTCAAGAGCTTCATAATTTTTCTCCCACTATTCAGCTTCAGCTCTTAACTCATCTCTTTCAGCCACGGCAGCATCGTGAGAGGCCTGCAAAGGAATAAGGGATCTTTCCATGAATCGGACCTTCTCTGAAGAGTTACGGAGGTCTTCCTAGGTTTGGGTGAGGAATTGTACAAGTTCACCAGAGTACACCTCATTCTGGTCCAATAAAGCCTTCAGGCTCCTTATCTCCTCTGTGGCACGGGAAAGCTGCTCTGCAAATGAAGACTCTAGGACACTTTTGTACTTACCTTCCTGGTTCGATGACGCCTTCTCGACGACCATTTTTGCTGCAACAACTCTAACTCGCTGCTCCAAGGTACACTTTTCCTCCTCCATGTCAAGATGTAAGCTACCGTACTACTCCATCCAATTGCTAGCCTCGGTTTGGAAATCCTTTGCTGCTTGCTCCATCTTAACGAACCTCTTCATTAACTATGTGCCAAGAAGATTGATCTACATAAAAAGATAAATTAGATATGGTAAGAGCATATATAAGTACGTATGAAAAGCAAGTTTTACCTTTAAGGATGGGTGCACAATCTCGTTCTTCCAAGTGAGAGTACTTTGGCTTTCCAGCATAGACTTTTTAGTCGGCCTATCAATGGCTTTAACCATACATCAGCCTGGCCTGACTTTTTCAAGAGGCTGCCCGTCGCTAGAACTTCTATTATAACTTGCCTCATCTCCCCCCTATTGGAAGACCCTACTTCCACAGTAGAATACAAAGATGTGGGGGCGGATAAAGGAGCCACGGGAGCAGAAACAACAATGGGAGAAGAAACAACAATGGCAGTAGGAACAGCCATGGGAGAAGAAACAACGACGGGAGAAATAGAAGGAAGTTCTTTAGGAGCAGGAGGAGAGAACACAACAAGAGGGTCTTCATCAGAAATGGTACCAAAACCTTGACGGAACAGGAGATAAATGGATTCACGAACAAGAGATGGAGTTGCATCCTCGGGGGAAGAAAGTTTGGATTCAGGCACAGGAGGATCAATAACGGGTGCAAACTCGTCGTCAGAAACCACCCTCCTCCTACGTGATCTGTGGACCAGCGAACTCCTCTTTCTATTCCTTCTCTACGGTCCTGGACCCACTTGTTTTTCTCTTCGACAATTAGGAACCAACAATGATCTCCTGGGCCTTTGCCAGGGACAACCTTGAAGCGGACACAGTCGCAGCAGAAATACCACGAGCAGGAAACCCTAACAAATGAAAGGGATCAGATAAAGCTCAAAATGGGAAGAAGTAAAAACCAAAAACTTCACTTACTGTGGGTCTTCACTTTCCATCCAAACCTCCAAGAGAGGTACTTCCACGAATGTTCTTCTAAAGGAGCGATTGATAAGAGTTTTTCTACCCAATCACGGAAATCGGAGACATTCTCGACGGTTCCCATGGTTATTGAAAAGGAAAAAGAAACAGACACGGAACTGATAATTTATCAAAAGCAAAGGAAAGAAAAGTGAGAAAAATTGTACTCACATGCAAGATTCCACTTCTCAGGTAAGGGGAAATTTTCTTCACCAACTAAACCTGCAGTAGGGACACCAACATACCGGACATACCACCCTCGATCTTTGTCATCATCTGGAGTAACTAACACCCTTTTACTCCTAGTCGCGAGAGTAAACACTCCTTGACAGAACACCATCAGAGAATAGAGACAAATAAGATGATGAAAAGTGAAGGGTATGGAAGCTAAATTGGCCAAATACCTAAGGCACGCGACAACTCGCCAAACAAGAGGACCGACTTATCCTAGACAAACTTTGAAGAATCGAAAAAACTCGATGATGATAGGGTCGATGGGAGGTTTGAATCCTAATATGAAAGGATAAGCATAAACATATGAATACCCGGTCTTAGAAGAGGTTATTCTTTGGTTATCGTTAGGAACAATAACAGGAAAATCAGGTTTCCAAAAACAATCCCTGCGTACAAAAGACACCAAGCCCTCTGTTATTTGGATAGGATAAAGCTCGGCACTGTCATGCGAAGACATTGAAGAAAGTTGTTCACTCATGGCCTGACTATCCTTGGCAAAAGAAAACTCCGCATGGATAATTTCATCGACCCTCGACTAGCGAAGAGGTTCACTATGTTCTCTAATCTTTGATGAAGATCTAAAATCCCTAGCCCTTGATGAAGATAAAGAAACAGAAGACCTAGAAGAAGATGGGGGAGAAACATGAGAAGAAGAAGCACCCCTGGAAGGGTTAGAACCTAAGCGCCTAAGCATACCGCCTCTCCTACTCCATGTTGGAGCAGAAGAGGGAGTCAATTTGTCTACATTAATGAATTTCCTAGATTGTTGGTTTGAAGAAGACATATAGACGAAGAATGAAGAATTTACAAATAAAGAAAGAAGGTCGGAAGTTTTTCGTGAAAGTAAAGAAAGGAAAAGGGGTATTTATACTCGAAGGCAACCGTCAAAAAATGGAAAAACAGTGATGTGAAAGTCATAATTGAAGTTGTCACAAAGGCACTGAGTAATTGCAGAACCAACCCGGGAACGCCACGTGGCACGGGCATTTAAATGAAAGTGAGAAGCAATGCGTACATTCAGAGATGGATGCAATGGTACGAGTGAAGCGGCGAGTATCCACTTACCAAATATTAATCTATAAATAAATGGTAAGTGGGGGGACTATATGTATTGGTAAATTGAGCTTCACACGTGTAACAATTATGATGACTCAGCAATCTATGTGGGGCAATGATAACATGACAACTGGA
This sequence comes from Nicotiana undulata, assembly GCA_005239495.1. Taxonomy (NCBI): domain Eukaryota; kingdom Viridiplantae; phylum Streptophyta; class Magnoliopsida; order Solanales; family Solanaceae; genus Nicotiana; species Nicotiana undulata. Next base: position 34,231 of record ML292632.1, on the reverse strand, counting down.
CAAGACTCTATAAAGAGGTACTAGAAAAAGAGGAATGGAATAGCATACTCACGGGATCATCAGATACGGGGATCTCAACCTAATTGGGAAGATTAAGAGACACGGTCAGAACGAATCAAGGCGAAATACAGGGCATATTCGAGATCTTCAATTAACGAGCTAAATATTACACAATCTTCACACAACAGTTACGGTTAATCATTGTAATGTTACGTTAATGCCATTATTAGTCATTAATGCTTAATCACTGAAAAGAGTAGACGTTATATTAAGAAACTTCCTATAAAAGGGAGTAAAATATAACTTGTAAGGACACGTTCGAATCGCTATTGAAATATACTTACTTGCTGCGCACCTTTATTGTTTTCTATTTACAAATTTACTTACAGTTATTTCCAGATTCTCTAGGTTATCAGAAACCCAAATTCTTCTTAAAATAGCTTTAGCAGAGAATCTAATTCTTTGGTTAAACAGACATGATGTGCAAATAGCATTTTTTTTATTAAAAGTGAATACTTGTAAATTGTATTATATCTTTTATAATAGTAAGTGGAAATCTTTCCATGTTGTGATATGTTGTTACTAAATTAATCTAGTTGAGAGATTTTGCTTTTGGTTTCTCTTTTTTAGATCTTTTGCTTTTGTTAAACTTTTAATATATCGAGGTTGTTTTTATCAACTTTTCTCTTGACTAAAGGAGAAGGAACGTCTAATACAAAAAGACGATTAAGTTTCACTTGGCATTTAGCAAGTTTGTGATGGCATTACTAGGCTACCTACAACGGTTGCTATCTGGTAATCTCTCCTCTTTTAATTGATTTTTCTTTTTTGTTGTTTTCATCGATATTAGCAAATCTATTTTTTAGTATTAATTAATCATAAAATTAATTATATTAATCTTAGTTTATTCATAAAAATATAACAAATACTTCTAGACACAATATTTCATGGACAACTTTGAAAAACAAAAATTAATTTCTTCTTGGATCAAATATGATGGACCACAAAAAAGGATCAAAAATCAATTGAGTGGACCACAGAAAGTAATATATAAAAAATAATTTAATATACAATAATTATACAGATTTAAGTACATTACACCCAATTTAATTTTATTTAAGTGCATTACACCAAACTTGATTTTCCATTTGAGAAAGAACCGGCTGATATACAATCTTAAATTTACATCAATTTTTAAGTCGTTTTCCTCTCCGTTAATACTGTTTTTTCCCTAATAACGATTTATATATATTATACGAAAAACAACTAAAATTGCCCCCCCTCCCCCCCCCCCCCCCCCCCCCCCCCCCAACTATTGACCAAGGATTAGATATATCTTACGTCCACCTATGGGTCCAAAATGCCCCCAATGTTATCTTTTCGGATCATTTCTTCTCTTATGACTAACTGTCAACTTCAATTAAAAAATTTATTCAAAATTTCACATGTCATTTTATTATTGGTCCAATCCATTTAAGTAAATAGAAAAGGGCCAAAATCGCTCATGCACTATTGGCCAGGGCGAAATATAATCTTCATCCATCTACGGTTCAAAAATACCTCACAGAAATACCTGATTCCTAGCTTACCTGATCCAATCACTAACCTGTCCGGAAAACTTAAAATCTCATCGAAAAAACTATTTTTTCGGTCATTTTCATTTTACTTCCTTCCTCTTCTTTATTCTTTTTAATATTAAGACCTAATTTGACCACCTGGGTGTTCATTGGAAAATATGTTTTAATATAAAAAAGAATAAAGAAGAGGGAAATGTTAAATAGAAAAGTCCCAAAAAATAATTTTTCTAATGAGATTTCTTTTCCGGACGGGTAGTGATTGAATCGGGTAAGTTAAAAAATCGGATATTTTAGGGGTACATTTGAACCGATAGATTACGGAGTTTATATTTAGCTCGCACCACTAGTTCAAGGAAAATTTTGATTTGAGATGTGATTACATATGAGATTTTAAGTTTTGCTTGGCTTGAGAAGTGTGTTTACCTTGAAAATGGTAATTACAATTATTTTTTATTATGTGGTTCTAAAAGTATGCGGTTTATTTTAATGCTAGATTTTAAGCAGCTTATGGTAAGTGTGATTGAAGCAAATAGAGTAAAAGCAGTATAAAATCGAAGATAAGCAAACCTAGAGGCCTCAAATCGGGTGTTCAATGTCGGTCTCAGGGAGTCCTTGAGATCGAGGCTCGGGGCTACAATTAGACGGTCGATGAAGCTATAACAGCTTTATAGGTTTCGGAGTATGATATTTTTGATCAATAATGAGCTATAAATGAAGAACAATTGACGAAATACAATAAATGTAGATAAATGAGCTAACAGAGAAACAACAAGGAATGTTTAAGTGACGAAGTAGAGGATATTCCTGTTCCTTGTATTGAATATCATGTGTCTAAGAAATAATAAAGGTACCCTTTATATAGGAGAGGAAATACCAACATAGTACACTATTATTTATTATAAAGATATGATACAACTATTTAATGTGTGAGTAAGGATTTGTACTTTGTCGCAGACGCAATCACTTCAGCCGTCATGCCACTTGCTTTCGTTAGTTTCGGACCCGCCTTTCCTCGAAGTCGCACATAAGGGACGATTTAGGTTGGACCTCGAATCGCACCTTGTTGGATCAAGAAGGTGAGTGGTTTTGAAGATTGACAATAGAACTCAGAGTTGAACCAAGTCCATCACTAGAGACACGGACACATGCAGAGTTAAGGGCACGTGAGGTGCACAAGCAGGAGATAAACCAAATCTGTGATATAAATAGATATCTCCTGATCGAAAAGGTTGCAAATTGATAAGGAGATGGACTCCTTATTCATTAAGAACAGAATCAAGATAAAGGAGGATTTAGGGAGTTGAGATCATCTAGAACTCTTCCACCAAGGAAGAATAGCATCTGAATTCTAGTGTATCTCTTTGACCACTAAATCCTATATATTGTTCAGTGTTCTTATTGTACAGGTACGCACAAACACAGAAGCAAAACAAGAATTGAGAGCAAAATTACCACAGTAATTTTGCAAGTAGTTCGTGTGAGAATTGAGTGTGCGACTCTGAAACTACTTGAACCAGTTCCATCTGTGGTCTTTTAGTTTAGTTTATTTGTAGTAGGTGATTTCAAATTTTACCTTTCAGCTTTATCTAGAAGCAATCGTAATAGGTACTGAGTGTTCAAGTTAGAGTTGACTTGAAGGTTGTCGCAAATAGCTAGAGGCTAATTTGCCACAAGGGGATTAGAGTTAGTCCTTAGGTTTACAAAAGAGTTTATTTTGTAAATGTTGTTTGGCTCATTGATTTAGTGAAGAGTTTGGGAAAATCCTACTGGGAAGTAGGTTGTGGTTTTTTCACCTTTTGAGCCAAGTATGTTTCACGTAAAATGATTGTGTTATTTAAATTCTGCATTTATTATTCCGTAAACTATAGGATTTGGAACACGTAGAAGAACCCGGTCCTTTTATAATTGTTGCACGCGAAAACTGGATACCACACAAATCATCCCCCCCCCCCTCTTGTATGGTATTGACGTTTGGAACATCAATTAGTATCAGAGCAGGTTATCCTTGAATAAGCTAACACCTTAGGAAAAGATCAAAATGAGTGCACCACCTGGGAACTGGGAAAGACAATCAACTGCTAGGCCACCACTCTTCAATGGCCTATATTACTCCTAGTGGAAGAACATGATAAATGATTACTTAATTGGGGAAGACTATGAACTATGTGACATAGTCACTGACGGCCCTCTGGCCACCATGAAGAATACTGATGAAGGATTAGAAGTGCCAAAGACAGGAGCTGATTGCGTAGCTGAAGAATAGAGAAAATGGGAAAAGAATGCAAAAGACAAGAAAAGGCTTGTGTGTGGACTTGGTCCAGATGAGTACAGCAGGATTCAAAGTTGCACTACTGCCAAGTAAATTTAGGACTCTGTGTAACTGGATCATGAAGGGACTGCACAAGTAAAAAGATCCAGAGGTACATTACTATACTCTCAATATGAGAATTTCTCTATGAAGGAAGGAGAAACCATTCAAGAGATGTACACTATGTTCACTACTCTAACAAATGAACTAAAGTCTCTTGGAAGGATTAATTTTGAAGAAGACAAGGTTGAAAAGATCTTGACAAGGGTTTTGCCAAACTCTTGGGAAAGTAAGATCACTGCAATTCAGGAATCCAAGAACATGACAACCCTCAGGTTGGATGAGCTAATTGGAAATCTCACTTCCTATGAACTTAGAAAACAGACAATGAAGATGGATGCTCCCAAGAAAGAAAGAAGTCTGGAACTGAGAATCACTGAGGGAGCAGAAATGGAGAAATATGAGATGGCTATGATCACCAAGGAATTCAGAAACTATCTCATTACGAAAAAGGACATCTCAAGAGGTGGAAACTACAACAAGGCAAAGGCTTCGGAAAAACCCACAACCGAGGGATGCTACACATGTGGAAAAATTGATCATCACATCAAGAATTGTCCTCAGTGCGAAGTGGAATGGAAAAGGGAAAGATCTGAAAGAAGGAACCGGAATAAGGAATTGGTTCATCCCAAGAAAACATCAACCAAATATATGGTTGCTGTGTGGGGAGAAAGCTCAGATGAAGAATCAGATGATGAAGATGGAGATGAACAAGCACTCATGGCTATTGGTGAATCAGATGAGGAATCAGAGGTAAGTATATCTCATCTCAAAAATAAGATTAAGTTCCTATCCAAAGAAAAACTTTCTGAACTATTACTTGATTTCATCAATGATTCTGAAGAAATAAATATAGAGAAGGAACAACTATCTAAAGAGTGTGTAATATTAAAAGCAAAGTGTAAGAACCTAGAGCTCAGAGTAAGTGAATTTGTGAGTGAAACCACTGCTCTGAAGAACCAGGTTCATCCACTTGAAACAAATGTACTAGAGTTAAAATCTGAAAATTTAAAACTGAAACTAGGAACAAGTAAGAAGACAATTGACAACTCTCAACTCATCTTAGAAGAAAATGTAGGAAGACTAAAGGATGAGTTGTATAAGAAAGATGAACAAATAAGAGTATTGAAGGAGGAACTTGGTAAGGTTAAGCATGAATTGGGCAGAACGTACAAATGGAATAAATCCTCTGATGCCTTAACATGGCTACAAGAAAATCATAGTAGCAACAGAAGGGGACTTGGCACTCGGAATCAACTGCCTAAATGGGACCCCAAAAGCAAGTACCTCACACTTCCTGAGAACACAATTTGTACCCACTGTGGTAAGACTGATCACTACAAAATTGAATGCAATGCAAAGGAGCAGGCCAATCAAAGAATACAAATTTTGTTTGAAAGAAAAAGTGGCTACCAAATTGGGCTAAAAGGAACTTAATTCATCCTTTTTCTTATTGAAAGGGACCCAAACTAGTTTGGGTTCCTAAGACTAACCCTTGATTTGCTTTTGTAGGTTCAAGTGAAAGGGAGTAGTCAAATATGGTACATGGATAGTGGCTGCTCAAAACATATAACTGGGAACAACGAACAGTTCCTTTCACTTGAGAACCTCAAAGGAGGAAAGGTCTCCTTTGGAAATGGAAATAAAGGTGAAATCATTGGGGTTGGTAAGGTAGGTAAGGATGCCACACGTTCCATTGAGAACGTCTACTTGATAGACGGTTTGAAATATAGCCTGATCAGTGTGTCACAATTTTGTGACAGAGGTAACCTGGTAGCATTCACTTCTACAAAATGCTTTGTAATTAATCTTATTACTGACAAGAATGTTCTGCAGGGAAAAAGAGTGAATAATATCTATATCATAGACCTGTCCACACTATCTGAAAAAGAATTAATATGCTTGAGTGTGTTGGACAATGATCCCCTCTTTTGGCACAAAAGACTTGGACATGCCAGTCTAAATCAACTCAACAAATTAGTCTCCAAGGACTTGGTGATAGGCCTCCCTAACATTAAGTTCAAGGAAGACAAACTTTGTGAGGCTTGTGCAAGGGGGAAGTAGGTAAGATCTTATTTCAAAAGCAAGAAAACGATAAGCACCACCAGGACGTTGGAACTGGTCCATATGGATCTATGTGGACCTATGAGAACACTCAGCAGAGGTGGTAAGAAATATGTAATGGTGCTTGTTGATGACTATTCTAGATTTACCTGGACATTATTTCTAATATATAAGAATGAAGCACTTGACATGTTTACCTCTTTTGTTAGAGAAATTCAAAAACAGTTAAGAAATCAACTTGCATCAATAAGGTCTGATCATGGCACTGAATTTGAAAAATGCAAAATTTGGTGAATTTTGTGACGAACATGGCATAGATCATAACTTTTCTACCCGCATAACTCCACAACAAAATGGAGTGGTTGAAAGAAAGAATAGGACACTTGAAGATATGGCTAGAACCATGCTTCTTTCTAGTAAACTACCTCATAGCTTCTGGGCAGAAGCAATAAACATTGCATGCTACATCATAAATAGGTTCTTGACAAGACCACTTGTAGAGAAGATTCTTTATGAGTTACTTAAAGGGAGAAAGCCTAATATATCCCATCTTAGGGCTTTTGGATGTAAGTGCTTTGTGCACAACGATGGAAAGGACTCCCTAGGAAAGTTTTATCCCAGAAGTGATGAGGGAGTATTCTTGGGATATTCCTCACATAGTAAGGCTTATAAAGTGTATAACAAAAGAACTATGTGTGTTGAAGAAAGTGTGCATGTTGTTTTTGATTAAACTAAGATTATTTCTGAGAGACAGGAACATGAAGATGAAGAAATTGGGAGCAACACTGGAAGAAGGAACAGGTGATGGAATAGGAAAATCTACCCTAAGCATCTTGACAGGGGGAACTCAACAGCAAACCTCATTAGAACCTGCCCCTGATTCCGTTCCACAATAACGAGGCACTATTGGACCGTCAAGTTATGACCAGCTAGTTGTAAGACCACACATATATCAATGTTCTAACCCCATTGAGAACATCATAACTAATCGAACATCTGGAATCAAAACCAGATCCCCTCTGAAAAATCTATGTACTTTTGATGCTTTTCTATCCTTGATCGAACTCAAAAAAGTTACTGAAGCCTTACATGATGTAGACAGGGTATATGATATGCAAGAAGAATTCAATCAATTTTAAAGAAGTCAAGTTTGGCATTTGGTACCCAGACCATTAGATAGATAAGTGATTGGCACAAAGTGGGTGTTTAGAAACAAACTGGATGAAGATGGAACAGTTACAAGAAACAAAGCAAGACTGGTTGTACAAGGATACAGTCAGGAGGAAGGCATAGACTATGATGAAACCTTTGCTCCTGTGGCAAGGTTGGAGACAATCACGCTCCTCATAGCATTTGCTGCCTACATGAAATTCACCCTTCACGAGATGGATGTTAAGAGTGCCTTCCTAAATGTCTACCTAAAAGAAGAAGTATTTGTCAAGCAACCTCCGGGTTTTGAAAGCAAGGAGAATACAGATCATTTGTACAAACCTGACAAGGCATTGTATGGACTCAAGCAAGCACCAAGAGCATGGTATGAACGGCTATCTAAATTTCTGCTTGAGCATGACTACAAGAGAGGTAAAATTGACAGCACCTTATTCTTTAAGAAAAGAGGTAAGGATCTCTTGGTAGTTCAGATATATGTAGATGACATAATATTTGGGGCAACTTCTGAAAAACTAAGTAAAGAATTTGCTAAATTAATGGGGAGTGAATTTGAAATGAGCATGATGGGTGAGTTTAATTTCTTTTTAGGCTTACAAATCAAAGAAAATGCAAATGGAACTATGATCCATCGGCAAAAATATGTGAAAGAGTTGCTCAAAAGATTTAAAATTGAAGACTCAAAAGAAATTGACACTCTCATTGCAACAGCCACAAAACTAGATGTAGATGAACCTGGTTCAGCTGTTGATATAGAGGGATGATTGGGTCAATGTTGTATCTTACTGCCAGTAGACCTGACATTGTTTTCAGCGTAGGGCTTTGTGCAAGATTTCAGGCTAATATCCCACTGCCTGCAGTAAAGAGAATCTTGAGATATCTAAAAGGAACCACTAACTTATGTCTTTGGTACCCTAAAGGTATTAATTTTGAACTTTTGGGATATGTTGACGCTGACTATGAAAGCTTCTTGGGATAGAAAGAGCACCTCAGGTATGGCACACTTCTTGGGCTCATGTCTTGTGTCTTGGGCCACTAAGAAACAAAATTCAGTAGCTCTATCTACAGTTGAGGCTGAGTATGTGGTTGCAGCCTGATGTTGTGCTCATATACTATGGATGAAACAACAACTGATGGATTTTGGTATAGGGGTTGGATGCATTCCTATCTTATGTGAACACACTAGTGCTATTAGTATGACAAAGAACCCCGTTCATCATAAAAAAAAACAAAGCACATAGATGTTAGACACCATTTCTTAAGAGATAACTATGAGAAGGGACTGATCTCTATTGAATTCTATGCTACTGATAAACAAATTGTTGACATCTTCACTAAAGCACTAAGTAGAGAGCATTTTTAAAGAAACATGCTAGAATTAGGGATGATTAAGATCACCTAATCGAACCAGTTCAAAACAAAAATGAAAAATAAAATCTTTGGCTAAGAATTCTTAAATGTGTAAATAATCAGAATAATCATTGCTCAGTTTCATGCTATAAAAAGCATACTCTCTTGCCATATGTTAATATGACTCCTTGGTTACTAACGATGTTTTTCTATTTTTGAAAATTGAAGCTTATTAAGAGATTCTAACAAGATGAACCCGGTTCATCGCTGTTGGTTCATCTGACAAACAAGGTTTGTGCTCATGACTATACACATATTGAAATATTAATAGTTACTCATGAGCAGGACTCTATCTATAACAAGCTCTTTCAAAATCTAGTACTAATCTTATATTTGAACCTGTTCCAAAGTCTCCAATAAACCTAAAAGGCCTAGATTATAGGGGAGTCATAACTGTCACTTCTCACCTGACACTCCTAAACCGGTTAGACTTCCACTTGACCAAAATTACACCTGTTGTGCATTAATTAACCAAGTCTTTAAAAACCCTATCATCACTTCTCTAATTCTTCACTCACTTCTCTTCTTAATAGACATAACCGTCGAAACCCTTTCAACCTTCTGCTCCAACACTTTGATCCTTTTTCTTTAACAAAAATCATAACCATAGCTTCCTCACCACCTCTTGCCTCTTCCTCCTAAACTACACCTGACTACAGTATCCCGCTTGAAGATATTGGTTCAACCCCATCTCAATCACATCCCACCACCCCTCATCACAATCCTCTTCTGTCTCCTCACATTTCTCCCACTATACAACCAAGCCCTAATCCAGAGCCCAGTAGAAGGCGTGTAAAAATGCTAGCCAGAAAGACTGTGGTCTCTGGCTCTCCAGCTAAGAAAATGAACGCCAAGCTTCAAGCCAACCAGGATCAAGAATCTGAAAACTCAAATGACTCTTTCAAGTCCGCCAATTAGGGGGAAGCAATTGGGTCATCCGATTCTGAACATGTAACATCAACTCCTAAAATTGGGTCAGAACCCGAACCAGTATCCTCTGAAAATAGGTTTCTTCTAATTGGGTCTATAGTGGACGTGGAAATTCCTGATAGGCGACGAAGAGGCAGTAAAAATAACATTTTAAAAGAAATTGAGAGAGAGGGAGGAAGAAGTTCTGTGAGGGGAACAAGGGTAGAAGGTACTCCATTGGAAATTTGTGGTACTGAAAAAGGTGCCAAGGATTTAGGGGGAAGTAAATCAAGAGAGGAAGCAGAAGGGCTGGAAAATGTTCAACATGCAATTGATGAACCTGGGTCATCCATTGAGGAAACTTTGCTTAATCTTATGAGAAAGTTAGGGGAGAGCTATAAACCCAAAAAGAAGAGGTCACACAAGACCAAGAAAGCTGACACTCCAGTGGCAAGCAAGAAGAGAAAAGCCACTCCATCTATTAAAACTTCTATTTCAAGAGGTCGCACTACAAGGAGTGCAATTAGGCAGAGTGAAGAGGAGTTGCAGAAAGCTTTGAGGGAGAGTAAGAGAAAGAAAGCTGAAAATGGGAAGGAAAAAGTGTTTTAGCCCACAACGGCTATTGATGTTGAGGAGATGGACCGAGTCCATCTAGAGGAACAAATGGCGGAAGTTGAGGTTGAGACACCTAAACAAAATAAGGTCAATACTTGTTCCAAGAAGTCAACATCAGTTTCTGCTACACCCTGATTGTTGCTAAGAGGACTAGGTCTACAAAGAAATCAAAGACGGTTCAGTTTGATGATGATGATGATGATGACTGGAGTGGGGAAGAACCAGAGGAGTCTAGTGGAGAGACAGATAAATTGACCAAATTTGGAAAACGCACTATACTGAAGGGAATGTTGTTGAAGGATCTGGAAGAATCAGGCTTGATTTACCTATTGGAATCTCTGGACGTGCAGGGTTGGAAGGACATTGTCCTTCAGCTTGATGGCAGGCTAGACATGAGTGAGATCATCGAGTTCATGGAAAATGCTAAGGTAAAATATGTCAGGGTATCCAGTCAAGTTAAGGGGATTAAAATCTCCTTTGATGTCAAGGAGCTGGGTGACATTCTTGGGATTCCAACTGAGGGTTATGATGATTATACAAGGCAAAGGTGGACCATCTTGGATGGTCTTCCTTTCTCACTACAAATTACCAGAAGGTTCAGTTATAATGCTGAAGAAGTGGAACCCAGGGATGTGTACAAAGGCGAGACGAAACCCCAGCACAAGGTGGTTTTTTAGTTTGTCAACAAATGCATACTGCCCAGGCAAAAGAGGAGGCACATAGAAAACTATACGGATTTAACTCTCATGGAATGCCTGGACAGTGGAAGGCAAATCAACTAGCCCTCTTTCATCGTTCAGTTGCTGGATAGGGTGGTCAATGGATCCAAGTCCCATGCTATCCCATATGGTTTCATCCTAAGGACTTTGCTTTCTCACTTCAAAGTGCCCCTGAAGAAGGCGAAAATGGCCACTATTAAGGACCATTTTGGGAAGAACACGTTTCTAGCATGTGACTACATTGTGAATGTTCTTGATGAGGCACATGGTTCATCCAGAAAAATGCATGTGAACAGCAAGGTCAGGGCGCTTGTACATGAAGGTGGGGTCAAGGATGCTGAGATCCTTCGACTGAAGACTCGCCTTACATAGGTTGAGGCTGAGCGAGATTCTCTCAAAGCTGAACTAGCCAAAGAGAAGGAGAAGAATGAAGGGATTCTTCAACACATGCTTTCTCTTCTCCAAGCAAAGAACCCAACCTCCACCCCTTCCCAGCCTTAGGTGTCCTGTGCCTGTCTTCACCCCTCTATGACCCAGATTCGGGATGTTTTTGCTATCTTTTTCTCATGGTTGTAACTGCTCTTATTACTTTATCTGTTTGGTGGCTGAATTATTCTCTTCTTAATGAATTTTGTTATTTCTACTCTTAATTGTTTTGTCTCACTTTTCTTGATAGTTGCATTCTTAGTTCACTACTGATGATTAATCCAAGTTGCACTTGCAGTTTCCCCAGTGGCCATGAGTAATTCTTATGAATCTGGTAATTCTAACATTTTGCAACTTTTCCATGACGCCAAAAGGGGGATGATGTTCTTTGAATATGTGATATTTATAACCTAATGAACCTGGTTCTTTATGATAAATGCTTAATACTCTAAAAGTGTCAATGTTGGATTAAAGTGGTTACATGTATAAGCGTAGAGTTTGTCATCATCAAAAAAGGGGAATTTGTTGGATCAAGAAGCTGAGTGGTTTTGAAGATTGACAATGGAACTCAGAGTTGAACCAGGTCCATCATTGGAGACACAAACACATGCAGAGTTAAGGGCGCGTGAGGTGCACAAGCAGGAGATAAACAAAATTTTGTGATATAAAGAGATATCTCCTAATCGAAAAGGTTGCAAATTGATAAGGAGATGGAATCCTTATTCATTAAGAACAGAATCAAGATAAGGGAGGATTTAGGGAGTTGAGATCAACTAGAATTCTTCCACCAAGGAAGAATAGCATTCGAATTCTAGTGTATCTCTTTGACCACTAAATCATATATATTGTTCAGTGTTCTTATTGTACAGGTACGCACAAACACAGAAGCAAAACAAGAATTGAGATCAAAATTACCACAGCAATTTTGCAAGCAATTCGCGTGAGAATTGAATGTGTGACTCTGAAGCTACTTGAACCACCTAGAAGAACCAGTTCCATCTGTGGTCTTTTAGTTTAGTTTATTTGTAGTAGGTGATTTCGAATTGTACCATTCTGCTTTATCTAAAAGCAATTGTAATATGTACTCTGTGTTCAAGTTAGAGTTAACTTGAAGGTTGTCCAAATAGCTAGAGGCTAGTTTGCCACAAGGGGATTAGAGTTAATCCTTAGGTTTACAAAAGAGTTTATTTTGTAAATGTGGTTTTTCTCATTGATGTAGTGAAGAGTTTGTGAAAATCCTACTGGGAAGTAGGTCGTGGTTTTTTCACCTTTTGAGCCAGGTGTTTTCCACGTAAAATCACTGTGTTCTTTAAATTCTGTATTTATTATTATGCAAACTGTAGGATTTGGAACTCGTAGAAGAACTTGGTCCTTCTGTAACTGGTGCACGCGAAAACTGGATACCACAAAAATCACCCACCCTCCCATCCTCTTGTGTGGTAGAGACGTCTGGAACATCACACGTCGAATCTCACCTCGAGCCCTACACGGATAAGCTGTTAAATACCATGACAAGTGCAAGAATCGGTCTTTCCGATTTTAGCCGTATAAAGATAGTCCTCGCATTTCTTAGAGTGATATGATAAGAAACGACCTTGATGTGAATCCTCTCAGGCCCCCTTATGATGATGTCATAATCGTGACTCAAGCTTAGGAGGTGATTTCAAACATCTCGTCGGATCATCCACCTAGAAACATTGATTGCATTGTTGGTTCATTCTACCAATAGGTAATGATTGCGCCGCCGGTTCGTCTCCCCATAAATATTGATTGCGTAGTTAGCAAGGTTGCCGACCTTCTATAAATGTGGGGGTTGTTTGATCCTAAACTTCATTCACTCTTTCTTCCACAGCCTTCGATCGTTTTCCTTATCCATACCCATCTCCATATTTATATCTTTATTGTTCAAACCTATTTCCACAAAGCCGCTCCCCCACTGAGCGGGGTTATATTGGGTTGTTGTTGTTGTTGTTGCCGTCGGCCCGAGAAAATGAGAGAAGGGCATCAAGTTCTTTCCCTGCTGGAAGATACGGAGTACTTATACCGCTGCACATCTCTCTTAACTTCAATCGGGTGTGGCACTTCACCCTCCTTGCATTTTGTGGAGCGAGGAGGCAATATCCACTAAGTTTTGCATCCCACACCAGTACAATGTCTCAATAAGTTGCTTCACCGGCGCTAGCGAGACCCTTTCTTGCAAAATTATGCACCGAGCCACATGTTCCTCCGCCCCTTAAAAGCTTCTGCTTATTGATAGGCGATAGCCCTTTCCTCGCCTACTGCTATTTCAAAAATGGGAGCCCCGAAGACGCTGCTTGAGAAGGTCGAAATGAGGTCCCTTAGGAAGAGGTTCTCGAGGACGCTTCCTTGGAAAATATGCTCTTGGCAATAGATTAGGCCTTTTAGCTGTAGTTTTATGCTTCTTTTTTGCCGTGTAAGGGTTCCTTGTGGACTTTGTAAATTTCTCCTAGTAATATAAGAGCATCCCTATTTTTCCTTTGATCCTATGTTGAATCTTATTTTTCCTTTTCTTATAAAAATCTGCGTGTATGATTACGATGGTTAGCCCGAATATCGGACTTGCGGTATGACCAGTATTGTGCTTCTTGAGCTTTTCTGCTACCCCTTTGACTAAGTTGGGACTGATTCGGTATGAACTTGGGTTACCGGGGTCTTTGAACCCGGATTGGGTGAGAATTGGGCCTCGACTCCTTATAGCAAGGATAGCCCGTCGATAACCCTCGAGCGAAAATTTTCTCTGACTCAGGCAGCCTAGGGGGCCTGCTAGTCGAACGGCCGTCTGCCCGAATTTGAAATATAGTTAGCCCTGGAGTTCTAAGGACAGTTCCCAAGTAAGTATTTACTCGAGCTTGGGTAGCCCTTGGGCACAAATGGTCGAGTGGGCATTTTCCCGAGCTCGAAATAGAGATAGCCCTGAGGCTTAATAAATAATCCTCGAATGAGGACCTGCTCGGGCCAGGATAGCCCTTGGGCTTTATAATCGAGCATCCGCCTAAACTTCAAGGGTAGGGATAGCCCTAAGGCTTTGTACGTTCTCCCTGAGTGAGGAACTTGCATGAACTCGGGTAGCCGTTGAGCCTGGTTATAGATTGTGTTTATACTATTGTCTCCTTCGCGAGAGTTTTGGTCATAAGTTTTGTAAATATGTTCCTCACCCGGATAGCCCTTGGGCTTTATAATCGAGCATCTGCCCAAACTTCAAGGGTAGGGATAGCCATAAAGCTTTGTACGTTCTCCCCGAGTCAGGAACTTGTATGAACTCGGGTAGCCGTTGAGCATGGTTATAGATTGTGTTTATATCTATTGTCTCCTTCGTGAGAGTTTTCGGCATAAGTTTCGTAAATATGCTCCCCTGACTTTCCATCATATACATATATTGGGAGCCTTTCATCTTTCACATTTAACGCTCCACCTATGCAATAGATTGTAGTGCCGATTTGTCATCGGTCTGAGGTCTATCTTCCGGAATGGACCTTTTAGGTCTTTGTTTTGGACGAATAATTTCTTGACGATAAAATATCGATCGTTTGGGGTTTAGCCCTCGAATCAAGTCTCGACTCGAAATGTTTGACCTTTAGGTCTTGAAGTAGGCCTTTGAATGCTTCCATGCTGGCTTCAAGGCTCTTATGCGTTGGCCCTTGGGTGTCTTTAAGTGTGGAGCCAATGTGGCCTTTTAGTTGGCCTGTAGGCTTTTTGATGTTAGCTCGGAGGCTCTAGTGCGCCTGCCCTTAGGCGTTTTTAGTTAACTATCTAGGACTTAGTCCTCGAGCCGAGCTACGGCTTGAGCTTATGGACCCTTTAAGTTTCGAATTAGCCCGAAGGCTTTTTAAGCTGGCTCTAAGACTCTTACGCATTTTTAGTTAACCAATTCGTGCTCATCCCCCGAGCCGGGTTACGGCTCGGGCTCATCGACCCTTTAGGTTTTGAATTAGCCTGGAGGCTCTTTACGCTGGCTTCAAGGCTCTTACGCATTTTTAGTTAACCATTTCGGGCTTAGTCCTCGAGCCGGGTTACGGCTCGGGCTCATCGACCCTTTAGGTTTTGAAGTAGCCTGGAGGCTCTTTACGCTGGATTCAAGGCTCTTACGCGTTTTTAGCAAACCATTTCGGGATCAGTCCTCGAGCTGGGTTACGGCTCGGACTCATCGACCCATTAGGTTTTGAAGTAGCCCGGAGGCTCTTTACGTTGGCTTCAAGGCTCTTACGCGTTTTTAGTTAACCATTTCGGGCTCAGTCCTCGAGCTGGGTTACGGCCCGGGCTCATCGACCCTTAAGGTTTTGAAGTAGCCTGGAGGCTCTTTACGTTGGCTTCAAGACTCTTACACAATTTTAGTATGGCTATGTTTTCCCTTGTTAAGGCCTTTGATATTTCTGCGTACGTCTGACTCTTTGACGGTTCGATAAGAACCTCGATTATGGGTCGTTATGCAACGATAGGTGAGCACCTCGGAAGGCTTTTCCCTATGGCTGAACTTGTTTCGAAGCCCTTTTCTTTTTTGGAGTTGACATGAAAATGATCGAATCTCTTTTATTTAGGCTGAGGGTAGCATGATTTAACCGATTCTTTTCAAAGTAATTTTGAAGGAATTGATTTTATTACGATGGTCGGGCGTCCTCTAGTCGCGTTAATTTGGTCGTAAGCTATCGACCAGGGTCGTTTTGTATTAGCCAAAGCCTTTCACCTGAGTATCGTATCCTCGGCATCTATATTCGAGGGTATTCCTTTTTAGGGGTCTTACAAGTTCGAATATATAACCTTGTCTTTGAAGTCGTGATTGTGCCTTTTATAAGGTTATATGATCTGAACATGCCTTACTTGTGGGCTTACAGTTTCGAACACTCCCGAGGTTACCCGCTTGGTATATTACGACATCGGGTTTGACAATTTGATGAAGAGGATGTTAATGATAGTCCCCAAGGCATCGAGGATTTTTTGTCCATGGGGCCTTTCCTTGCGAAAATAGCAGTTTCTTTGAATTGTAGAACTGTTATGGTGACGAAAATATTCCTTTGATTGTTTAGTACAAGCATACACGTTTTTACCGTCGAGGGCTCGATCCTTCCATGCGGACACGGTTCATTTGACCGTTTGGCCCGATACATCATTTTCCTACCGAAAGCCTCTTCGGCTTACTTTGATTTGTTTGCGGAGGCGACCTTCCGGGGCGATGTCCCCCAGCATTTATGGTTGATTGGAGGGAAACCTTGAATGCTTGTTTAAGTTCTTCTTCGTGAACGCATATATGTTGACTGGTTAAAAACCTTGCCGGTAAAAACCCTTTTTCAGGGGTAAAACCCGATCGAAGGAAAAGAGTTCAACGCGTTTGACAGTCCAGGGGCCTTTTGAAACTGACAGATGTTCCGATGTCTTTCATTAGATATATCCAAGAGATTAGCTTGGGAAAATGATAGGAAATGGGGGCATAACCTTACCTTAGAAATAGTAGCATTTGATCATGGATATGTTCCAATTGCTCGGGAGTTGTTCACCTTCCATGGTACCGAGCTTGTAGGATCCTTTGCCAATTACTCCGAGCACACGGTAAGGCCCTTCCCAGGTCGGGCCTAGCTTCCCCTGATTAGGGTTTCCAGTGTTTAAAGTAACTTTTCTTAGGACTAAGTCCCCGACTCCAACGTTTTAGAGGTTTGCTCTCCTGTTATAGTACCTCTCAATCCTCTGTTTTTGCATGGCCATCCGGACTAGTGAAGCCTCTCGTTTCTCATCAAGCAATTCGAGGGCTGCAGTCATGGCCTCATTGTTTGAATTTTTTGTAGCATGCCAGCACCTGGCACTCGATTCCCCTACTTGGACCCATATACCAGAGAGAACAACGTCTCCCCTGTACTCAATTTTGGAGTGGTTCGATATGCCCACCTCGGGCAGCATTTCCTCCATCTATCTTTTGCGCTTTCCAACTTTTTCTTCAAGTTCTGAATGATGGTTTTGTTTGTGGACTCAGCCTGACCGTTTCCACATGGGTGCTAAGGTATCGATAGGATTCTTTTGATTTTATGATCCCCGAGGAGTTTTGTTACTTTGCCTCTGATGAACTGCTTTCCATTATCATAGGTTATCTCGGAGGGGATGTCACACTGGCACAGAATATGATGACTTCTTTCTCTCTTATCTTCTCGAAGGCCTCCGCTTACAACCATTTCGAGAAATAGTCAATCATAAATAGAATAAATTTGTCTTTACCTGGTGTCGTCGGTAGGGGTCCGACGATGTCCATCCCCCATTTCATGCACAGCCATGGAGACAGGACTGAATGTAGTTGTTCGCCGGGCTGGTGGATCATGTGTGCGAACCTTTTACATTTGTCACACTTCCGAACTAATTCCCTAGCATCATTTTCCGTGTTGTCCTAATAATAACCTGCTCTGATCACTTTTCGGACTAATGAATTGGCGCTAGAGTGGTTCCCGCGGGTACCTTGGTTGATTTCCCGAAGCACATAATTTGTGTCACCCAGTCCCAGGCATACCGCCAGGGGCCCGTCGAAGGTCCTCCTGTATAGAGTGTTGTTTTCGTCGGGCGAGAATCGGGTTGCCTTGGTCCCTAGGGCCCTTGATCATTCGGGTCTGCGGGCATCTTCCCGTCTCTCAAATAACTGATGTATTTATTTCTCTAATCCCATGTCAGGCTGGTGGAGTTGATCTCGGCGTGGCCTTCTTCGATCACTGATTTGGTTAACTGAACAATAGCTTCGGGGAGTATATCATCTTCTTCGACGGATGACCCCAGGTTCGTGAGGGTGTCGGCCTCGCTATTCTGCTCTCGAGGTATGTGGTTTAAGGTCCACTCCTTAAAGCGATGCAGCGTGACTAGAGTCTTTTCAAGGTACCTCTGCATTCTGTCTTCTCGGACCTCGAAGCTCCCATTCACCTGGTTAACCACTAGGAGAGAATCATATTTTGCCTCGATGAATTCGGCTCCGAGTCTTTTGGCCAATTCCAGACCTGCAATTATAGCCTCCTACTCGGCTTCATTGTTAGTCAATTTTGCAATTTTTATAGATTGTCTAATCATGCCGCCCGTAGGCGGCTTTAGAACTATGCAGAGCCCAGACCCTTTCACGTTGGAGGCACCGTCAGTGAAAAGGGTCCATACCCCGTAAGATGTGCTCGTTTTTAATAGGAGTTCTTTTTCTACTTCGGGCACCAGAGCGAGCGTGAAGTCAGCTACGAAATCTTCCAAAATCTGGGATTTGATAGTCGTTCGGGGCTGATATTCGATATCATACCCTCTGCGTTGGATAACCCACTTGGCCAATTGACCCGACAACTCGGGTTTATACAATATGTTTCGAAGTGGGTACGTCGTTAAGACACAAATGCGATGTCATTGAAAATAAGGCTTTAACTTTCGAGACGCGCTAATTAGCGCAAGGGCTAATTTTTCCAAAAGGGGATACCTGGTTTCGTCATCGCCCAGGCTTTGATATGAATCATCCCTATGTTTCTTGTTTAGCAAGGAGAAGAAATTATGACTCTTATCCAATGATCTTGATATGAATCATCCCTAGGCCGCTAACCGCCCAGTCGGCCGTTGCGCAGCCTTCACGTTGTTAACCAATATCCTTGATGGCTTTGATTTTGTCGGGATTGATTTTGATCCCCCTGTTTGACACCATGAAGCCTAAAAATTTTCCCGATCCTACTCCAGTGGCACATTTCTCGGGATTGAGCTTTATGTTATAGCTCTTGAGAACATCGAAAGTTTCCTGCAAATGGGTCGGATGATCCTCTACGCGCGGGGACTTAACTAGCATATCTTCAATATACACTTCCATGGACTTTCCTTTTTTGAATTCAAACATTTTATTAACCAACGTTGGTACGTGGCTCCAACATTTTTTATCCTGAGGGGCATGACGTTGTAGCAATACGTACCGTACTTTGTGATGAACGAAGTATTTTCCCTGTCGTGGGGGTTCATTTTAATCTGATTATACCCCGAGTAGGCATCTATAAAGGTGAGGGTCTCGTGCCCGGCCGTGGCATCGATAAGGCGATCGATGTTGGGCAGCGGGAATGAATCTTTAGGGCATGCCCTATTTAAGTCTTTATAATCTACGCACATTCTTAACTTGTTCCCTTTTTTAGGGACTACTACCACATTGGCCAACCAATTGGGGTATTTTACCTCCCTTATCGACCCTATTTTAAGGAGTTTCGTTACCTCATCCTTGTAGAATGCGTGTTTTACCTCGGATTGTGGCTTCTTCTTTCGCTTCACCAGTTTGAACCTGGGGTCGATGCATAGCCGATGGATGTATATTTCGTGCAGGATCCCTGTGATGTCTAAATGGGAAAAAGCGAGACAATCGATGTTATTTCTAAGGAATTGAATGATTTTTTTCCTGAGTTCGGGGGTTAACCCCGTTCTTAGGTATACCTTTCGATCCGGTAAATGCTCAACCAAGATTGCCTGCTCAAACTCTTCTACTATTGAATTAGTTGCATCTGATTCCTCGGGGGCGACGAAGCGGGGGGTGAGAATATCTTCCTCGTCATCCTCGGGGGTCATTCTCCCCTCTGGTTCCTCCGAGGTAGGTGGCATAGGCGCTGGAGCCTCATTGTGGATAGAAAACATCTCACTGGCCGCGTGTTGTTCTCCATATACCGTCTTTATACCGTCTTCCATTGGAAATTTCATCATTTGGTGGAAAGTTGACGAAACTGCCCTCATGTTGTGTATCCATGGCCTTCCAAGCAATGCATTGTACCACATGTCCCCTTCGATGACATAGAACTTGGTGTTTTGGATTGTCCCGGATACGTTAACCGGGAGGGTAATCTCCTCCTTCGTCGCCTCGCTGGCCATGTTGAATCCATTGAGGGTTAGTAAGGTAGGTATGACTTGGTCGAGCAACCCGAGTTGTTCCACTACTTTCGACCTGATTACGTCGGCCGAACTACCTGGATCAAGAAGTATGCGTTTAATTTGAACGTTATTCAAGAGAAAGGAAATTACCAGTGCATCGTTATGCGGGTAAGGCAGGGTCGCGAGGTCCTCGTCGCTGAATGTAAAGATATTTCTAGGCATGTGGCTCAGAATCTGCCATGCCGCTGCAGCTAATACTTTTGCTCGCTTAATCACGGGTACCTGAGGGATGTCATTTTCCCCAACGATCATATGTACGAAATGCTGGAGTTTTCATGCTCTGCCTTTTCCACTTGTTGCCCCTCCTTGGGGAAGATTTATGATTCGGCTGCTGACGAACTCTTGCAGACACCCTTTGCTAGCTAATCATATTTCTTCCCTTTGGAAATGTCTGCAATCCTCGGTTCTATGACCGTGGGTACCGTGGAACTTGCACGCCAGGTTAGGGTCCCTCTGCGAAGGGTCTGATAGTACGGGTTATGGCCATCTGGTGCCTTTGATCCCACTCATGGCCGATACAACGTTCGAAACGTCATTCCTAAAGTTGTACTTGGTCGATTGGGATATCTTCGCCGGCTCTGTGCGCCTACCAAACACATCTTTGTCTGCCACCCGTTGACGATGTTGGCTTCGGTCTATCTTTGGGTTGATTTTGGGGGGTGTTGCTCCTCATGATGCTCCTACAATTTTTGACGTAAGGTTGATACCTTTCTCCCTGTGACTCTGGCCTTCCCTCTAGGAGCCTTGACTTTATTCTCCTGGTGAGATCTTCGAGTATTCTTGTGACAGTGGGATCGGCTGCTGGTCCTTTATTTCACGACCTTTCCAGTACCGGTCGGGCTCGGGGGGTTGTCGCTGGTGCTGACATGCACGAGATTTTCTGATGGTTTTGTAGCCGAGTTATCGCTGCTTGTTGTGCCTGGAGCATTTCGAAGATCACTTAGAGATTGACCCCTCATTTCCTTTGAGCAGCAGTTTCCCACTCTCCATGTTGGCCTTCTCGGTGCGCGCTCCTGTCGGTGTGAGGACCGACATCGTCGTGCTGGTCATTGCTTGAGTCTGCATCCTCAAGGGTTATCTCCATTGTGCTACCAGGGCTTTGCGACGGTACACCAGCATTTGTGATGGTTACATCATTCTCTCCGAAGTCCTCAAAGCTGATACTTTCATATGCATTCACAGAGCTATACATTTTTACCTGAAACCAAAGACTATTGGGCAAGAAGAAGCGTAAAAAGTAACTTGTGTTTTCAGTGAACCAGCACTAAAACAATCACTATTATCTTTAGCCCCACTGTGGGCGCCAAATCGTTTACCTTGAACATGGTAATTACAATTATATTTGATTATGTGGTTCTAAAAATATGCGATGTATTTTAATGCTAGTTGTTAAGCAGTTGATGCTAAGTGTGATTGAAGAATATAGAGTAAAAGCAGTATGAAATCGAAGATAAGCAAACCGAGAGGCCTCAAATCGGGTGTTCAATGCTGGCCTCGGTAGGGTCCTTGAGATCGAGGCTCGGGGCTACCGTTGGACGGTCGATGAAGCCATAACATCTTTATAGGTTTCGGAGTATGCTATTTATGATCAATAATGAGCTATAAATGAAGAACATTTGATGAAATGCAATAAATATGGATAAATGAGCTAATAGAGAGACAACAGAGAATGTTTAAGTGACGAAGCAGAGGATGTTCTTGTTCCTTGTATTGAATATCATGTGTGTAAGAAATAATAAGGGTCCCCTTTATATAGGAGGCGAAATTCCAACATAGTACATTATCATTTATTACAAAGATTTTGCGAATGATACAACTATTTAATGTCTGAGTACGGATTTGTACTTTGTCGTAGACTCAATCACTTCAGCCCTCGTTCCACTTGCTTTCGTTAGTTTCAGACCCGCCTTTCCTCGAATTCGCACATAAGGGATGCTCGAGGTTGTACCTCGAATCGCACCTCGAACCGCACCTCGAGCCCTACACAGATAAGCTGTTAAATACCATGACAAGTGAAAATATCGATCTTTCTGATTTTAGCCGTATACAAAGTGATTGTAGGCTCTCCTTGACCTGCTTGAAATTTTCCATGGCCCACCAATGTTATCCCTAGTAAACCCATTTGAGCCTAATACCTTTCTCATTTGATCACCATGCTACAATCATTTACCCATTCTGTCGTGATCCTCTTTTGGCACCCGAGCATTCCTTAACACTCTTTTAAAATAATTGGCTAAAAACATAAGTTTGAGGGAGAGACAAGGAGTTTGAAAAATTTATGAAGGTACAAAAAGAGAAAAGAAATGAAGAAAAGGAAAGTCAAGAAAAAGAAAGAAGAACAAAAAGAAAAATGCAAAAAGAAAGTGAATAAGTTGAAGAGACTTCAAAGAATGGTAACGATGCAAAGCATGGAGAAAACAAAGGAGGAAATGAATATCATGACCAAGAAAGAGTGATGCTAAGTCTCTTTAATCCCCTTATGGAAAGGAAAATACCTCAAAAAGTGGCAAAGCATGAGCCGATAAGAGAAAATGGAGTGCTTAAGGAAAGATGAACCCGTTCTATCGTAGTATATCTAACCTTAGTCCAAAAGCCTTCGTTGCATTCCGAAAAAGCCATACGTGATTTCAAGTCGAGTGAGCTTACATTAGAGGTGATTTACATGAGGGGAAAGCCTATGGTACTTAAAGTCGTACTTGCGACATTTTTTTGAGAGAGATGAGCGAACCTTTCACAAATCATTGAATTGAGTGCTACATTCTTAAGTGAGGTGCCAACAAAGATTAGAAGAGGAGGAGTTTGGGATCCACAATGACTTACATGAAAGAGCGAGTTTCCTTGATGAATTAAGTCAACTAATGATGCTCAAGTATCACATCAGAACTATTTGTGCTTAAAAGTTCAATCCATTGCCATGTTAATAATTCATAAGTGTGTGGGTAATTGTTTGTCCCAATTGATGTGTGATTGATGCATTTTTTATTAGATGGAATAGATCTTAACTTGGGGAGGTGGGAATTACCTTATTTGCTTGAGGAAAAGCAAAATCTTACGTTTGGGGGAGTGGATGAGTGGGGGTTTGAGTACTTATTAGCACCATTTGACTTTCGTTTTAGTCCAAAAGCGTTTAATTGTGTTCCCGAAAACTAATAAAATATGCTTAATTGCGGAATGGTGGAAAATGAGCCTCAAAGATGAAATCCAACTCAATAAGGAGTAATTTAAACTAAGGACAAAAACATGCACAGAACCTCTAAAGTGTGGACCGCAGATTATGAAGTGAATCTAGCAGAGACTTGGGAGAAGTATGATCAGCACATGAAATGTGCGGCCGCAGAAGAAAGGAAAGGCCGAAGGTTCAGAGAACATGCAATTCAAGTTCCATGGAAGTGTGGACCGCACAATTATTGTGGGGCCTTAGAAGATTAGTTATGCGGCCGCAGTTGCGTTTGTGCAATCCGCAAAAGAGCCATGTGCGGGTCGTAGAAATAGAGAGATGAAAACGCGATTTAGGATTATGCATCTAGAAAAGACCAATCCTACCAAGCTGAAGAGAAGTGTGGATCGCACATGGAATTGTGCGGCCGTAGAACCTTCAAAAAGGGCAATTTTATCCAAAAAATTCACACACAGTAGAAATAGGATAGTTTCTTTTTTTAGGTTAACTTTTGTACCATTTGACATAATCAACAGTTTAGTTTGCTTCTTTTAATTATTTTAGCTATTTTGAGCTTTTTGGATATTAGTTTTATCATTTCAATCATTAACATGGGTTTAATTATCACATCGTCTTCTTTATCTTCTAAGTTTAGCCTGAGTAGCTAGATTTTTATTAGGGTTGTGCCTCAAGCCCATTGTGTAAACTTAATGGGTGTTTGATTTATTCCTGGTTTATGGCTGGGTGTTGATTATCTAGCCCCGTTCCTACTTTAAATTAGAGATTTAATGGTTGCAAATATTATTTCATGCCTAATTGACTTGGTCTCTACTTGAGAAAGAGAGACTTAGTCTAGGAAAACTTGGCTATCAAGGAATTGGGTCAATCGAGAGATTTATAAACCCAATTAAAGGGTTGAAACTAGAGATAGTAAAACTCGACTTGATTTTATTATCAATTGCCTTGTTTAATACCCATTTGGACTTGAGAAAGCCAAATTGGGCAAAATCACTCTCTGACAGAGAGGTATTGAGTGGGCATTTGAGTGTTGATAGCTATAATCCACCCCGACCAAGAAAACAAGATTAAAGGCTTACAACCCATTAAGTGAATACCTAGGTTAAGGTCATAGCCCTAGGCCTTTTTACCATTTGAAAAAAAAAACAATTTGTTAGTTTTAATTCTTAGTTGTTATTCTTAGTTTAAAATTGATTTAGAAACAAACTAACTTTTGTGGAAGTGCATTTCGAGATAATTCAAGCTCATTCACTCTTATATATACTCCCAAGTCCCATTCATATCTCCCACTGAAAAATCGACCCCGACACCTTGTTGGGTATTATTATTGCTCTGGTCGTTTCATAACCTCAAATAGAGGTGTGACATGGACGAGATTAGATGTTGATGTTGTTTCATATGGCGGGAGATGGATCTGAAGATGTACCTGTGTTCTAGTTATAGCTATCACTTGTCCTTGGTAGCATTATATTTGAATGTTGTTCATTTACGTTTCAAACAGATGTTGTAATTATTTCAGCTGAGTCTTGTAATAATCTAAATCTTAAAAGCTCATGATTTGTACTGCCAGTCCTTGGAAAATTCTTTGTATAAAAGCAGTCGTATCATTTCTTCTCTTAATAAATCTCATTAAATTTGATAGTTATTAAGTGTCACCTAGCGAGTTGGGTTATGTGTCATCGCCACTAGTTTAATTTTGGATCGTGACAGCTGGATCGGAATCGAATTCCAAACGTCCATCGCAAAGATAGACTATCATCCATTAAATTTGTTTGATCGCTCTGATTTCCTTAATTCAATTAATTATTATTCATAGTTCATTCGTCTTAAATTAAATCACACATCCTTTAATCGCGTATAAATTAAGTTGTTACTCATTTTAAGGGTAAACACAATTAAAGTTGAAAACGGAAATTTAATAATTGTGGACGAGAGAATCTCATTATGTGGAAGTTCTGACACTTCCTTTACTTGTAGTCTTTTCAATGCTTCATAATTCATCTCAAAGTTTTCATCTTGACAAGATTAAAAAGCTAAATCACTTATGCAGATTGAAATTATAAAGGTTCTAGTTCAAGTTTATCTCTTTACTTTCAATTAATTGACTCTTGATAGTATAGAATAATATTTAAGTCAAGCTTATAGTATTTTAATTAAGACTTTATTCAACATTGGTACCTACCCCGCCATTATAATATTGTGTACGGTAAAGTCGAGAGACACGATTATATGGTCTCGAGGGCACACCTTGAAAGCACGCTCGCATCGAAGTAAGTCCGAGCTCGAGAAATGTATAGACCGATGGATCGGGGTCAGACTAGGTCGGCACCACGATAACAGAATCCCGAGATATCCTCTCTCAACCATCAAATCCCGGCGAGAATCTCGGAGTCGGTAGAGCTATTAGCGGTTAATAATGTCAATCATGTATTTTATTCCGCAATTAGATTCATTCCTTATTTAAGGTTCCACTAATATATAATGAGGAACTCTATTCATTTGTAGAATCATCATTATCACAATTATCATCATAAACAAATTCTTACTTACACTGCTAAATACAAACGCTCTTTATTTACTGTTAACTTTTCATACTTGAGTTGTTCGTATTATTATTGTTGTTCTTACGGTTCTTGGAAAACCGTTCTCGAGTCTAATCCAGATCGAGATCGAAAGCTTGTAATTATACGGGTTTGATCCATATAAATTGTTTAATTCATTTATTTACTTAGTTATTTACTAATTAGAATTAAATTAGATCGCATATCCTTATAACACACTATTTTATGCTTGTTTCGTGCCAAGAATTTTGTTTTCGGGATAAATCATGCCAAACTCACAAAACACAGCGACACATGATGCCAACGGCCTGGGACTCCACGAAGAGAACGAGAATGTTGTCGCTCCAGGAGTCGAGGCTCCACAAGCTAGTCTCGGAGGAGCTCCGCCTGCTAACCCCGTTGAAAGCGTACGCAGAGAGGGTCGGACCGACGGTCGGGGTACACAGGGTAGAGGAGACGAAGGTGTTAGTCTCCAAGCCATATTTGAAATGCTGCAAGCCCAACAGAATGTTATTGCCCAGATGTAGAATCAGCACAGGGCTTCGAATGGGGTCGAGCAAGAGGCTAGTCGTCGTATCGGGCCAGTGCCTGAAAGATCAGGTGACAATGCTTCGACGAGCGACGCTGCAATAATGAAAATGCTCGAGGAGCTTTCTAAGAGGATAAAGTTGGGGGAAAAGAAGATTGAGGCCAACGATAAAAAGGTGGAAACCTATAATTCTCGAGTTGATCAGATTCCGGGGGCACCACCGATTTTAAAGGGAATGGACTCCAAAAAATTTGTACAAAAACTATTTCTTCCAAGTGTGGCTATGAAGCCCATACTGAAGAAATTCAGATGCCTGATATACCAAAATACAACAGGACTTCGGACCCCAATGAACACGTAACCTCTTATACGTGTGCCATTAAAGGAAATGAGTTGGAAGAGGATGAAATCGATTCAGTGTTGCTGAAGAAATTCGGAGAGACCCTGTCTAAGGGAGCTATGATTTGGCATCACAACTTGCCTCCGAACTCTATTGATTCGTTCGCCATGTTGGAAGACTCGTCTGTAAAGGTGCACGCTGGATCTATAAAGGTTTCAACGAGAAAATCAAACATTTTTCAAGGTGAGGCAGAAGGAAAACGAGATGCTACGAGAATTTGTATCTCGATTCCAAATAGAACGTATGAAGTTGCCACCGGTTACCGACGATTGGGCTGTTTAGGCTTTCACCCAAGGACTAAATGGGTGGAGTTCGATCGTATCATGTCAACTGAAACAAAATTTGGTAGAATACCCGGTTGTGACTTAGGCAGATGTCCACAACCGGTACCAGTCGAAGACTAGATTCGAGGATGACATACTGGGAGCCCCCTTGGTTTAAGTGCACCCGAGTCGGTCGATATGTAAGAACCAAAGGGATTTTGACAGAGAATCAAGTCCAACCAAAAATTGATATCAGTCTTCTGCCGCAGATAGAAGAAACAACCATACGGGTGTAATTCCACCCGGAACCATCGAAGGGGTGACCGAAGACATAATCCTCGGGGACTCATGAGCTAGACTCAATTCGACAAATATGCGGATCCCACATAAGCACCTCGATTATCGGAGTACAATTTCAGCGTCGATGCCTCGGGTATCATATCGGCCATTGGGAGGATTAAAGATACTAGGTGGCCAAGGCTTATACAAACCGATCCATCCTAGATAAATCCTAACTTGATGTGCAAATACCATGGCACGCATGGCCACGGGACCGAAGACTGCTGACAATTGAGAGAGGAAGTAGCTCGGTTATTCAACGAGGGTCATCTTAGAGAATTCCTCAGCGATAGAGCCAAAAAACATTTCAGGGGGAGAGACGCCAACAAAAAGGAGGAAGAAAAACCTCAGCATGTTATCCACATGATCGTCAGTGGAGTCAATGTCCCGCAAGGACCTGTCTTCAAACGCACCAAAGTATCGATGACGAGGAAAAAACGGACCCGAGATTATGTGCCCGAAGGCAACCTTACATTCAACGATGAGGAGACGGAAGGCCTATCCCAGCCACACAACGACGCCCTGGTATTCCTACCTTGCTAAATAAAATTCAAGTTAAACATGTTCTTGTGGATCCAGGTAGCTCGGCAAACATAATCAAGTCGAGGGTCGTAGAACAACTCGGCCTACTTAACCAAATTGTACCCGCGTCTTGAGTCCTAAAGGAATTCAACATGGCTAGAGAACAACAAAAGAATAAATAATACTACAAGTAAACATAGTCAGGACCATCCAGGACACAAAACTTCACGTCATCGAAGGTGATATAAGGTATAACTCACTGCTTGGGAGGCCATGGATCCATAACATAAGGGAGCTATCGTCGACCCTTTACCAAATGATGAAGTTCCTAACAATGGATGGGGTAAAAATAGTTTACGGAGAACAACTGATAACTAGTGATTTATGCCTATTATTTACTCCCGTTTTCTTAGGTTTTGAGACGAATTTGGCTAAAATACTCCCACATTTTGATGCAAGTGGTTTAAATTGCAGGTATTGAGTTGATTTGTGAACATTGACCTAAAAAGACTCAAAAAGGAGCAGGAACTTGCATTATCTCAGTACCCAGCAAAAGCGTTGTCCACGCTAATATTCCGTTGCAGCGGTTGTCACTTTGCTACAGTGGATTTCAAATTGTTGCCCCGTTGCCAAACTTTAAAAAACATGTTTTTGAGGCAATGTCCACCGTTGACCGCGTTACTTTTCCACTGCAGCGGTTTTTCCACCGTTGCAGCGTTCAATATTTCGCTGTGAGCACTTTTCAAACTTTAGAGAGTCAGCAAAGTGGAGTTTCCACGAAAATGCGGTCAGCGGCATTTTTCCGCTGCCACGTTTAAGAGACTGTTGCGGCGCTTCAGAATTCTGCTGGGAGCGGAATGGAGAATAAGAAGTGAGCAAAGTTCAAGAATGCTGCAGCGGAAGCAGAACCGCCACGGCGCTCAGAATTACGTTGGGAGCAAAATCTCTGTAGGGGCAATTTTGTCCAGTATTTTTAGCCTAGTATAAATACATCTTTTTTTTCATTTTTAGGGCATCAGCTGTTAGAGGGAACACGTGAGCAGTAGTTTTATTCTATTTTGAGTGATTTTAGCTTAGTTCTTACAATATTTCTCAGATTTGTTTTTTGTAATATACATTTATGAGTTTAATTTCATCATCTTTCTTAGTTTCTTCTTCAATTATGAGTAGCTAGACCCTAAAGCTAGGGTTGTGACCCAACCCCAGTGTGGGTAACTGATGGGTCTTTCATTTTAGGATGAAATTGGGATTGGGTGTTTGATGTTTAGTCTAATTTATGCTTGATTCTCAGATTTAGTGGTTGCAAACACTATACCATGTCTTCATGACTAGGGTTATTCTTGAGAAAGATGACGCAAGTCTAGGTAATTGGATTAACAAGGTATTGGGGTGAATTCAAGAGATTGATAGCCCCAGTAAAAGGGTGGATACTAAAGATAGTTACACCCGACTTGAGCCATTTTATTGGATTTATTGAACCACCCAATTGTGCTTGAGAAAGCCAATTCGGGCAAAGTCACCCTACTTACTAAGAGGTGTTGGGTGAGCAACTTAGTATGAGGTTATGTCATTCACCCACACTTCACAAGATTATCCTCGATTTTAGATCCCATTACTCACTCGCCTAGGAGTAAGTTGCAATCCTTGTGCTTTTTATTAATGGAGAAAAATCCACAAAAAGATCATAGTAGATAGATAATAGCCTCGTGTAGTATAAACTTTAGTATAGTTACGAACCCCCTTATGATGAGAAGTGCAATTAAGAACATGACACACCCTTAGGTCAATTAGAAACTCAAATCCCATATACATAACTCTCTGTGGAAATCGATCCCGACCCGTTCGGATAAAAGCTGATTTGACCCCTTCCTTGCTACTCTTTAGTGGTATAGGTGGGCGCCAATCAACAACACGCTGCAAAGGAGATGTTTGCAGTTGACGAGGTAATACCGATACCAGCACCCTCGACCTCAGAAATGTCAAGAATCAAAGATAAACAAACAGCCAAAAAGCAATCACCGCCCCCAGCCTCAACCGAAGCAGATAAGAAGGTAATCGAAGATGTTGAAGAGGATTCTCTCACTCCTCGAACCTTCGTTGTTCCCGAAGAATTGGATGCAACTAATTCGACGGACGAAGAGCTGGAACAAGTGATACTCATCGAGTATCTACGTGAATGCAAGATATACCTGGGAATGGGGTTAACCCCCGAACTCAGGAAAAAACTCATTCAATTTCTTATTGATAACATGGATTGCTTTGTGTGGTCCCATTTAGATATGACAGGAATCCCGCCCGAGATTACAACTCATCGGTTGAGCCTAGATCCCAGGTTCAGACCGATAAAGAAAAACAGAAGGCCTCAGTCCGAGGTAATGCATGCCTTCAAGAGGAAGAGGTAACTAAAGTCCTTAAAATATGGTTCATTTGGGAAGTCAAATATCCCGAGTGGTTAGCCAACGTAGTCATAGTCCCCAAAAAGGGGAACAAGCTTAGAATGTGTGTAGATTATAAGGACCTTAATAAGCCATGTCCAAAAGACTCTTTCCCTTTGCCTAACATCGATCGAATGATCGACGTCATGGCTGGCCACGAGATACTTACTTTTATCGATGCCTACTCTGGGTACAACCAAATTCAGATGGACCCATTAGATCGGGAAAAAACTTCTTTTATCACTATGTATGGAACTGACTACTATAATGTAATGCCCTTTGGGCTAAAAAATGTAGGAGCTACGTATCAACGCCTAGTTAACAAGATGTTCGAAGAACAGATAGGGAAAGCAATGAAAGTTTACATTGACGACATGTTATTTAAGTCCCTGCGTGCAGAGGACCATTTGACCCATTTGCATGAAGCATTCGAAATCTTGAGGAAGTACAACATTAAGCTCAACACTGAAAAGTGTGCCTTCGGGGTCAGCTCGGGTAAATTCCTCGGCTTCATGGATTCAAATCGGGGGATTGAGATCAACCCCAATAAAATTAAAGCCATCGAGGACATCACCATCGTGGACAGGCGTGAAATCAGTTCAGAGGCTAACCAGACGAATAGCTGCCCTGGGCCGGTTCATTTCGAGATCATTGGGTCGGAGTCATAAGTTCTTCTCCTTGCTTAAAAATAAAGATGACTTTAAATGGACTCTGGAATGTCAGCAAGAATTGGAGGAGTTGAAACGGTACCTATCTAGCCCACCTTTCCTCCACACCCCGAAGGTAGAGAAACTAGCACTCGCATTAATAAGCGCATCTAGAAAATTAAAGCCATATTTTCAGTGTCATCCTATATGTGTCACTACCACATATCCCCTTCAAAATATATTGCATAATCCCGAGTTATCGGGCCAATTGGCCAAGTAGGTCATCGAACTTGGCGGGTACGATATTGAGTATCAGCCCCGAACGGCCATCAAGTCTCAAATATTAGTAGACTTCGTGGCATATTTTTCGTCAACCCGAAGTGGAAAAGGAACTACTGCTGAAATCAAGAACCTCATCGGGGGTATGGACCCTCTTCATGGACGGAGCCTCGAACGTGAAAGGGTCCGGACTTGGTATTGTTCTAAAACCGCCTACGGGCAATGTTATTAGACAGTCAATTAAAACTGCTAAGCCGGCTAACAACGAGGTCGAGTATGAGGCTATGATTGCAGGTCTTGAACTAGATAAGAACTTGGGAGCGAAAGTCATTGAATCTAAATGTGACTCCCTACTGGTAGTTAACCAGGTAAACGACACCTTCGAAGTACGAGAAGATAGGCTGCAAAGATATTTAGACAAGTTGCAGATTACCTTGCACCGCTTCAAAGAATGGACTCTTCAGCATGTACCTCGAGAACAGAATACGGAGGCCGATGCACTTGCCAAATTTGGATCTGCAATTAGCTCGGGGATTGTCGTCCAGCTCTGAAGGTCCATAATCGAGGAAGGGCACGTTGAAGTAAATTCTACAAGCTTAATCTAGGATTTGAGGAACACGTATATCGAATACTTGAAAAACGGAAAGCTACCCTCGGATCTCAAGGAATCAAGGACCTTACGAACTAAGGCAGCTCGGTTCACATTGGACGAGGATGGAACGTTATACATAAGGGCGTTCGATGGCCCATTTGTCGTATACCTGGGGCCGGGAGATACTGATGTGCCGGAGAATTTCGGCACATTTAATACCATAGTGCTTAAATTATGGCTCGTTTCAAGAGCATTTACTCTTTTTAATTATAGAATTTTGGTATTTTGCAGTACACAAGGTGTAAACACTCAAGACCATGCAAAAGAGAGTCAAAGAAGAGAAAAGAGGAGGAAAATGGCCGAATGCGATCGCATATGCAACATGCGAATCGCATTTCGAGCCTAGAGATCGCATACCGCAACAGAAAGTTGAGTCAAATTTAAGGAGTGAAATGCGGTCAAATGTGCGACCGCATATCTCAAATGCGAACCGCATTTAAATCGCATCACCAAAATCTTCTACACCAAAATCTTAATTATTTGGCATTGCGCGATAAGTTATAACTCTCTAGCATTCCTAATCGCCCTCATATTGTTCTCTGTGGGATTCGACCCCAACCTTGTTGGGTTACTATATTTGACAACGATCGCTTACCCTATTTTAAGGTGTAAATTGAGCGTATCAAATTTTGGCGCCATTGCCGGGGAACATGAGGCGTAACTTAGGTTATTGGTTGTTGGAGAAGTAAGCTTGAGTGCTTTGATCCAAATTTGTGAATACTTGTGTAATATTTTTCTTGTTCATTCTCTAAAATTTTGTTAAACAAAAAATAAAAAAATAAAAAATAAAAAAAATATTGCATCATATAATAAAAATTGGTCGGATGGTAGTTGTTCATATTTTGATGACCCTTTTCCTTATTGTGGAGGACCACACTCGTGGCAAAATTGTTTAAATTCTCCCGGGGATGACTTGTGCGCACAATTTCAAACCCATGAGTGGAGTATTTGTGATAGGTGTGGTGGCCAAAATGGTCATGTGTATGATTGTTTGTATTTGTCCGTCCCTTCCCCGAGCCCCCACTATGATGAATCTACTTTTTGTGATGGAAATTTTAGGGGCAATGAAGTGGAGGAATTTGAGCATAATAGCAATGGAGAGTTCAAGCTCATGTTGGAATGTCTACTTGAAAAAGGAAACCATGAGCAACATGCCTTGGAGGAACTTTTGGAGACCAATCTCCAAAATGATTTGGTACTTGAAAGGCTACACTCACAAATGGATGCAATGATTGAAGCTTCAAGGGCTCAAAAAGCCTTGGAGGTGAGTGATAGCCAAGAAGTTGAATCCATGGCACTTGAACAAAACCAAGAAGAACTCTCAAATGCTCAAAATGAGAGGATGATGCATATGTTGGAGGCCATTCTGGAAAATGAGGAAAAGCACAACCTCGCGCTCGAAGGCTTGAAATGTGATGTAGCTCAGAACGACAAACACATCCGCACTTTGGAGGATCAATTGCAAGCATTGATGGAAACTCATCATGCATCTCAAGTAGCAAGTGTGGATGAAAGTCAAGAAGAGTTCATAACCGAGGGCGAGGATGAGTGTTACTTTGAAGAATCAAGCCTTGAACATTCGCCAACCCACTC
>MDKH01148357.1:0-13099 GCA_005239495.1 Nicotiana undulata | reverse complement strand
CAGGCCACAGGTCAGGCAGCAGCAGCACGTCATACCCTGGGCACACCGCCCGTGGGTGGGGTTTAGCCAGTGGTAACACCCCAAGAGCCCAAGCCAGTTGCAGGGATGATCAGCAGAAGATGTTAGATAGATGGACCCGACTTTTCCCTCCAGTCTTCGGGGGTGAGTGGGGTGAGGATGCTCAGGATTTCATTGATAGGTGCAGGGACAAACTGCACAACATGAGGATTTTGGAGTCCTATGGTGTGGATTTCACCACATTTCAGTTGGAGGGCAGAGCTCGCAGGTGGTGGCAGTCATATATTCTCAGCAGACCAGCAGATTCTTCTCCTATCACTTAGGATCAGTTTGTGCAGGTGTTTCTAGACAGATATATTCCACCTCTGAGAGGGAAGAGTTGCGGCGTCAGTTTGAGCAGATAGAGCAGGGGAATATGACAGTGACATATTATGAGGCCAGATTTTCATAGTTTTCACGCCATGCACTTATGATATTGCCTACCGATGCCGAGAATGTGCGGTGGTTTGTGACCGGGTTGCATTCAGACATTAGGGCCACCATGGCCCGGGAGGTGGAGATGGGTACTCCTTACCAACTTGTAGTTGAAATAGCTCAACGGATTGAGGGGTATCGGTTGAGGAGCAGGGAACAGGGTCAGCAGAACAAGAAGGCTAGGTTCTCAGGGGATTTCATAGATGCTCCGGATAGGAGCAAAGGTCAGTTCGGGGGTGGTCAGCCCAGCAGGCATCCATATTTAGCACCTCCACTACCTCCTCGAGGTGGTCCAGCGAGGCCTCAGTTCAGTGCCATGCCAGAGCGTTCCTATCATCCTCCAGCCACTCAGGGTTCACCCAGTGGTCACTACAGTCACCAGAGATCCTCCGGTTCTTATTTCAGTGTTATGCCCGAGGGTCCACATCGCTTCTTGGCTATTCAGGGATCTTCCTCTTCGGGGCAGCAGGCTATGGTACCTAGAGGTTGCTTTGAGTGTGGAGATCTAGGTCATATGCAGAGACAGTGTCCCAGGCTTCGGGGCAAGGCAGTGCAGCAGGGTTATCAACCTATGGGTCCAACACCAGCAGTTCGGCCACCTAGTGGTAGAGGACAGGTAGGCAAGGGTCGTCCTAGAGGGGGAGGCCAGTCAGGGAGAGGTCAGTTAGTTCCTGTTCACTCTGGGGGAGTTCAGTCTTCAGGAGCCTCAGCCAGATTTTATGCCATTCCGACCAGATCAGATGCAGTGGCCTCAGACGCCGTCACAGGTATTATCTCAGTATGTGGTAGAGAGGCTTCGGTACTATTTGATCCAGGATCCACGTATTCATATGTTTCAGTACTATTTTCTCATTTTCTGGATGTCCCTCGCGAGTCCTTGGGTTCTCTTATATATGTGTCCACTCCTTTGGGCGATTCTGTGGTGGTAGACCGGGTCCATCGGTCTTGTGTGATCACTTTCTGCAGTTTCGATACCAGAACAAATCTTTTATTGCTGGATATGATTGATTTTGAGGTTATCCTAGGCATGGATTGTCTATCTCCTTATCATGCTGTGTTAGATTGCCACGCTAAGATAGTCACCTTAGCCATGCCTGAGTCGCCTAGGCTAGAGTGGAGAGGTTCTTTAGTTAGTGCATCCAGCCGAGTCATTTCCTTCATAAAGGTTCGGCATATGGCCGAGAAGGGTTGTTTGGTTTAACTATCTTATGTGCGGGACACCATCGCCGAGTCTTCGACCATTGATTCAGTGCCGGTGGTACAAGAGTTTTCAGACGTATTTCCTTTAGATCTTCCAGGCATGCCTCCAGATCGAGACATTGATTTCTGTATTGATTTAGCTCCAGATACTTAGCCTATTTCCATACCCCCGTATCGTATGGCTCCTAAGGAGTTGAAAGAGTTAAAGGATCAAAGTGAGGAGTTGTTGG
The DNA here is from genome assembly GCA_005239495.1 of Nicotiana undulata. Taxonomy (NCBI): domain Eukaryota; kingdom Viridiplantae; phylum Streptophyta; class Magnoliopsida; order Solanales; family Solanaceae; genus Nicotiana; species Nicotiana undulata. The sequence continues at coordinate 11,177 of MDKH01148357.1, read as the reverse complement.
CTAAGGGGTTCATCATGCCGAGTGTGTCGTTGTGGGGTGCTCCAGTCCTATTTGTGAAGAATAAGGATGGGTCTATGCGGATGTGTATTGACTACCGCCAGCTGAATAAGGTTACTATTAAGAATAAGTATCCTTTGTCGCGCATAGATGATTTATTTGACCAGTTGCAGGGTGCTCGTGTGTTTTCCAAGGTTGATTTGAGATCGGGTTATCCTCAGTTGAAGATTCGGGCTTCAGATGTTCCGAAGACTGCTTTTCGTATCAAATATGCCCATTATGAGCTCCTGGCGATGTCCTTTGGTTTAACAAATGCCCCAACAGCATTCATGGACTTGATGAATAGGGTATTCAGGTCGTATATTGATTCCTTCATCATCGTCTTCATTGATGACATCTTGATTTATTCGCGGAGCCTGGGTGAGCATGAACAACATTTGAGAGTTGTGCTCCAGACCTTGCGGGAACAGAAGCTGTATGCTAAGTTCTCCAAGTGCGAGTTCTAGTTAAATTCCGTGGCATATTTGGGGCATGTGGTGTCCGGGAAAGGTATCAAGGTTGATCCTCAGAAGATTGAGGCGGTTCAGGGTTGGTCGCGTCCTACTTTAGCTATAGAGATCATGAGTTTCTTGGGCCTAGCCTAGCAGGCTATTATCGCCGATTCGTGGAAGGGTTCTCTTCTATTGCAGCTCCATTGACCAAATTGACTCAGAAGAATGCCCCTTTTCGGTGGTCCGACGTGTGTGAGGTGAGCTTTCAGAAGCTCAAGTCAACTTTGACCTCGGCACCAGTTCTGGCGTTGCTTTCCGGTTCTGGGATGTATACCGTGTATTGCGACGATTCACGTGTCAGGTTGGGAAGTGTGTTGATGCAGGATGGAAGGGTTATTGCTTATACTTCGCGCCAACTGAAGGTTCATGAAAAGAACTATCCTGTGCGCGACTTAGAGTTGGCGATGATTGTTCATGCTTTGAAGATTTGGCGGCACTATTTGTATGGTGTGTCATGTGAGGTCTACACTGACCACCGCAATTTGCAGCATTTGTTCAAGCAAAGGGACCTTAATTTGAGGCAGTGGAGATGGCTTGAGTTGTTAAAAGACTATGATCTCACTATTTTGTATCACTCGGGCAAGGCGAATGTAGTAGCAGATGCTTTGAGCATGAGGGCAGCGAGTATGGGTAGCTTGGCCTACATTGCAGCTGAGGAGAGACCTTTAGCCTTGGACATTCAGTCCTTGGCCAATCGCCTTGTGAGATTGGACTTTTTGGAGTCTCGTCGAGTTTTGGCCCATGTAGTTGCTCAGTCTTCATTGTTGGAGGAGATTAAGGCTCGACAGTTTGATGATACATGCCTTGCAGAGCTTCGGGATACGGTGGTCTAGGGCAGGACCAAGGAGGTTACTTTGGGAGAGGATGGTGTTTTGAGGCTCCAGGGCCGTTTATGTGTTCCTAATATTGATGGCCTGAGGAAGAGAATTCTAGAAGAGGCCCACAGTTCTCGGTATTCTGTTCATCCGGGTGCAACGAAGATGTACCGTGATATGAAGCAGCACTACTGGTGGAGGCGGATGAAGAAGGATATAGTGTAGTATGTGGCTAGGTGTCTCACTTATCAACAAGTCAAGTACGAGAACCAGAGGCCAGGAGGCTTGTTTTAGCAGATGCCCATTCCTTAGTGGAAATGGGAGCGCATCACTATGGACTTCGTGGTTGGGTTGCCACGGACTTTGCGGAAAGTTGACGCGGTTTGCGTCATTGTGGATAGATTGACCAAATCGGTGCATTTTATTCCTGTGGCTACTACTTATACTACAGAGAGGCTGGCCCAGATTTATATTCGGGATATACTCCGGTTGCACGGTGTGCCGGTGTCCATTATATCATATCGTGGTCCTCAGTTCACCTCGCACTTCTGGAGAGCATTAAACAGTGAGATGGGCACTCAGATAGATCTCAGCTCAGCATTTCACCCTCAGACAGATGGTCAGTCGGAGCATACAGTTCAGATATTGGAGGATATGCGCAGGGCTTGTGTAATTGATTTTGACAGTCAGTGGGACCAATTCTTGCCTTTGGCGGAGTTTGCATACAATAACAGTTATCAGTCCAGCATCGAGATAGCTCCATTGGAGGCGTTATATGGCCGGCGATGTCATTCTCCTATCGGGTGGTTTGAGCCTGGCGAGGCCAAGTTATACGGCACAAATCTGGTGAGAGATGCTTTGGATATGGTGAAGATTATTCAGGAGAGACTCCGCACAACTCAGTCCAGACAGAAGGGTTACGCAGATCTGCTGGTGCGTGATGTAGCATTTATGGAGGGAGATAAGGTTATGTTGAAGGTTTTGCCGATGAAGGGCGTTATGAGATTCGGGAAGAAGGGCAAGTTGAGCCCCAGGTTTATAGGCCTTTTCGAGGTGTTGAGGCGAGTCGGGGAGGTTTCTTATGAGATCGCTTTACCTCCCGCCTTATCAGGAGTTCATCCGGTTTTTCATGTATCCATGCTCCGGAGATATCATGCCGATTTCTCTCACGTGATTGATTTCAGCACTATTCGGTTATATGGGAAGTTGGGCTTCGAGGAGGAGCCAGTTGCTATTGTTGATAGGCAGGACCGCCAGTTGAGGTCTAAGAGAGTTTCTGCCATAAAGGTCCAGTGGAGGGGCCAACCAGTCGATGAGGCGACTTGGGAGTCCGAGGAGGACATGCGGAGCAGGTATCCGCAGCTATTCAGCGCTTCAGGTACGATTCTACGTCCGTTCGAGGACGAACGTTTGTTTTAGAGGGGGAGATTGTGATTACCCAAAAGGGTCATCTTATGTGAATTTAATTATGACTGTGTTCCGAGGCCCCGAAAGCCTCCGTTAATCTCACCTCGATGTACGTGCGCAGTCGGGGCGCGTAGCCGGGAAGCCTTTAATTGAATAAAGTTGACTTTGGTCAATATTTTTTGTAAACGGACCCGGACCCGTGATCTGGTGGTCCCGAAAGGTCTGTAGGAAAATATGGGACTTGGGCGTATGCTCGGAATCAAATTCTGAGGACCCAAGTCCGGGAAATGAATTTTTAAAGAAAATTATTTTCTGAAAATAATAAAGGCTTATGAAAATGAACCTCTATGTGAAACCTGTGATGACGGGCCCGTATTATGGTTTCGGAGCCCGGAACAGGTTCAATATGTGTTATTTAAGTTATCTGTGAAATTTGGTAAGAAACGGACTTGATTTGACGGGTTTCGGATCAAAATGGGAAATTTAGAGTTAATCAAGTTTTGAGGATTTTCATAGAATTTGAAATTTGGTGTGGAATGTGATTTTATGTTACCGAGGTCTGAATAAAATTCCGAGTCCGGGAATAGTCCCGTTATGTCATTTATGACTTGTCTGCAAAATTTGAAGTCATTCCGAGTAGTATAGGCCGGTTCGGCGTTGAAATGACTTCTAGAATCTTAAGTTCTTAAGCTTGATTGAATTTTGTTTTGGGGTTGAATTCTGAGTTTCGTTGTTGTTTTTCCCGTTCCGGAAGTTCGAGTGAGTCTGTATCGTGAATACAGACTTGCCGGTGCTTTTGGACGGGGTCCCAAGGGGCTCGGGTGAGTTTTGGACCCCCGGGAGCTAAGTTGGAAAAACCAGATTTTTTGCTCTCTGGTTTCCTTCTATGCGATTGCAGAAGGTGGGTCGCGATCGCGGAGAAGGAATTTGGCAGGGCTGCCGATTGTTCTTCACGATCGCAGCTTCCTCTTCTCGATCGCGGAAGGCTAGACTCCATGCCTTCGCGATCGCAGCCCCATCCCCGCGATCGCATAGTGCCAAGCCAGGGCCGGGCACAGTTACTCTTCGCGATCGCAGGACCTCAGCCGCGATCGCAGAGGTCTGGCCAGTTGGCCTTCGCGATCGCAGAGGTCTGGCCAGTTGGCCTTCGCGATCGTAGAGGTCTGGCCAGTTGGCCTTCGCGATCGCAGAGGTCTGGCCTGTTGGCCTTCGCGATCGCAGGGCCCTTGTCGCTATCGCACTGAAGGAATTCCTGGGCAGTTTCATTAAATACGGGACTTAGCCTATTTCCTCCATTTTTATCTTCCTCCTCAAGTCTTTAAAGAGCTCTTCAAAGAACCTTCCACCACTGTTATTGAGGTAAGTAAATTCCATGGTTTTACTAGTTTCAAACATCAATTCCTAGTTAAATTCCCTACTAAATTATCAAAAATCATGGAATTAGGTAGTAATTTTAGGGCTCTTGAGGATTTTGTGATTTTCCATTTTAGGCCATGAATTCAAGTAGAAATCACACCTTAATGATCCTTAGGCTATGGGTGAGTGATCCCTTCGAGAATTTTTGGAATTTGAACATGCGGACCCGGGGTTTGGAATTTAGAAATTCTTCAAGAATAGCGATTTTATTGAATAACTAAGATAATTTCCCACATTGTGCATGCATCGATTTAGTTTTACACCTTTTGGCTAGTTGCGAGTCCTCAGGTGTAGAGTTTGGAGTTTCGGGTGCAATCGTGGTCGGAGGGGTAGATTCGACACAAAGTGAGTCTCCTTTCTTACCTTGTAAGAGGGAATTGTCCCCATAGGTGATGTATATGCTATGTGTAAATTGTTTGGGGGCTACGTACGCACCAAGTGACGAGAGTCCGTACGTAGCGACTATCATTGTTATGTCCGGGTAGTTAGGCCCACATCATGTCTTATATGTTTCCTCGTAATGTCTTATATGCTTCCTTGTAATTCCTTATATGCTTCCTTGTAATGATTTATATGATTCATTGTGACGCCATATGTACTATGAGATCATGTTTTGTATAGACTGTTCCTCTGAGGCTTTTTGGAAATTGTTGAATTGAAAGGAATTTGTTATGGAAGGTAACTTTTATAAGATATTGTGTGTGCATGTGACCGCTTCGCAATTTACATTCCGCAAGCGATGTGTGATTTCCCCCACTCTTATGGAAGCGGGCCATACGCCACAGCGGATTGAAAGGTGCAATTTTGGGACGGGTCGGTCGATCCCCGGCAGTGCACAGAGATGATATAATTGAGAATGCACTCTTGGTACGGGCCGTTTGATCCTCGGCAGTGCATGGACGAAGTTGTACTATGATATGATATGATTACATTGAAAGACGTACTTTTTGGACGGGTCGATCGATCCTCGGCAGTGCGTAGTTGTGATTATGGTAAGCATACACTTTTGGGATGGGCCTGTCGATCCTCGGCAGTGCATAGCTATTCTTTCCTTATGACTCCGACCGATTGTCTTATTCCTGTGTGCGCATGATTATTTGGCATTGTTTTCATGAATTTTACTCGTATAAGATATCTTTGGGAAAGGAAGTGGCCACTGTTATTGTTCCAGTATTTTTCTTGGATTTTTTTGCTTTATACATAATTCTACTCACTGTTTTACATGCCTACTGCTTTATTTTATCTTTGTTATATCATGTTGTTGGACCTTAGTGAGTGTCAAGTCGACCTCTCGTCACTACTTCTTCAAGATTAGACGGGATACTCACTGGGTACATATTTATTTTAATATGTACTCATGCTACACTTCTGTACTTAACTGTACAGGTTCTGAGGCTGGTGCATCTGGTTATCAGACCAGATCCTGATAGTGACCGTAGCGGACTTGACTTCACGTTGATCTGCTTCCTCTGGCGATCCCCAGTAGCACCCTGGAGTTTCATTTACTTTTGTTATTTACCCCGTCTATTTCACCCAGACTGTGGATTTGTATCTATATGTATCTTGTGTATTCTGATAGTTGCCCGCGACACTCACGATACTAGTTCTTGGCACACACGTAGTGTATATTTTGGGTTTTGGGTTGTATAGGCATACATATGCTTTATTTCGGCCATGTAGTGTTATGATCTTATTTTCATATCAAGCTATTATCATGTTTAATTGTTTAAAATTGGTAAATATTGATTTGTTTAATCAAATGGGAAGGGTAACACCTAGTGTAATTCATATTGGCTTGCCTAACCCCGTCGTTGGGCGCCATCGCGACCCACAATAGATATTGGGTCGTGACAAGTACATATTTAATTATTTCACCTATGGGGACAATTCCCCCTCACAAGGTTAGAAAGGAGACTTACCTTGCTCCGAAATTCCATGATCGGCTTCCAAACCCTTCTGACGACTCCAATTGATGCACGACGCCCCGAAACTATCCAAATAACGGGCAAACCAATGAAAATATACCCTAATACTTGAAACAACTCAATTTATATAAATTCCAAACTCCGCTCGAAGAATTGACAAAATTACCCTCGGGCCCACGTGCCCGGATTCCCAAATTTTTCGAAGATAAGGATTACCCATGACTTTACTAGCTCAAATACATAATTTACTCTTAATTTCATGCTCAAATGCGTGGTCAAAGTTCCAAATTACGAATTCTATGTCTTTCTTCAAAAATCCCAAATTTATGCTAATTCCCACACTTAAATCCGATCCTAAACCATGTATTTAACTTGGAATGAGTTGAAATAACTTACCTTGACATAGATGACGAAAATCTCCACTTGAAGCTCTCCACAAATCGTCCAACCAAGAGAGAAATGAGAAGAAATTTCCAAATTCCCGTTTAAAATAGCACACTGCCCAAACGACCCTCCTATGCGGTCGCATGACAGCCTTCGCGATTGGATAGGCCAAAACTTGATGCCTTCCAAATTTTCACAATGCAATCGCATAGGCCACTCCCAGCTCCCTCAATATTTCCTTCTCTGCGATCGCCACTTCCCCCTAGCGTTCGCACAAGCCAACGCACTAGCCCCCAGGTGCACTGTGTGATCGCATACCCCTTTCATGCGATCGCATAGGCCAAAAATCCAGCCTTCCAATTTTCTTTTTCGCGATCGCATTGCACATCAGTGACACCAGAAAACAGCAGCAGCAAATAGTAAGAAGACGATCCGAAATCACCCTGAAACACACCCGAGGCCCCTAGGACCCCGTCCAATCACACGACTCAGTCCCATAACATCCCCCAGACTTGTTCGAGGCCTCAAATCACATCAAACAACGCCGAATCCATGAATCGCACTCCAATTCAAACTTTATGAAGTTTGAAATTTCAAACTTCCACATCCGATGCTGACACCTATCAAATCACATCCGACTGATACTAAATTTTGCACGCAAGTCATATTCGACATTACGGGCCTACTCCAACTTTCAGAATCGCATTCCGACCCCAATATCAAAATTTTCACTTCCGGTCGAATTTCTCAAAAACCTTTGAATTTCTATCTTTAACCAAATGACTTCAGAATAACCTACGGACATCCGAATCCACTTCTGATCGCGCTCCCAACTCCATAATCACGATACGGAGCTATTACTAAGCCCCAAATACCAAACGGACATCAATATCACTGAAATCCACTCCAACCCAGACTAATGAAATTTCTTCTAAAATGCTAACTTCCACAATATTAGTCGAAATGCTCCCGGGTTATCCAAATCCCGATTCGAACATACGCCCAAGTCCAAAATCATCATACGAACATGTTGGAACCTTCAAATCCTAATTCAGAGGTTGTTTACTCAAAATTCCAATCTTAGTTGATTCTTCCAACTTTAGGCTTCTGAAATGAGAATTTTCTTTCCAATTTGACTCCGATCTTCCCGAAATTCAACTCCAACCACGCCTATGAGTCATAATACCTGAAACGAAGCTGCTCATGACCTCAAACTTCTGAACGACGTGCTAGAGCTCAAAATTACCTGTCGGGTCGTTACAAAAGGTTACGTAGAATGAATTATCAATTCTCTATAAGCATGATAATGTGATAGCGAGGATTTTCAAGGTGCAACATATTCATTGATGTTAATATGGATGATTTATTCATCAAATCTCCGGTGACGTCAACCTCCAATAAGCTACTGCACAAGATTGGAATGCGAAGGCTCAAGGATGTGAATTGATGCTCTCATCAGGGAGAGTTAATGTGTTGTACTCTTTTTTCCTGACAAGGTTTTATCCCACTGGGTTTTTCTTGCAAGGTTTTGTCACGACCCGAAATCCCACCTTCAGGCCGTGATGGCGTCTAACGTTGAACACGCTAGACAAGCCAACGATATAATTAAATTGACTTATTAATAATTAAATAACCAAAAATAACTAGAACAATTATAATAAAAATGTGGAAATAATACAATATTCAAGAATTCAATAGAAGTCACGTAATAATTTTACTTAAGTATAACCCCAAAACCCGGTGTCAAAATCTCACGAACAGTCTAAGAGTTCACTAAATACAATGGTCTGAAATAAGTAGATACAACTGTCTTGGAACTACTGAAATAAGACAGAAAATGAGAGAAAAGAGTAAGAGGTGACACCAAGGCCTGCGGACGTCTGCAGAACTACCTCGGTGTCGCCGTGGACGAAAGGATACTCCCTCGCTCAGTGTCCACTGGGTCCGGCGTTGTAATCTGCACATCATAGAGAAGTGCAGGTGTAGAATCAGTACAACCGACCCCATGTACTGAGTAAGTGCCGAGCCTAACCTCGGCGAAGTAGTGACGAGTCTAGGACACGACAACAAATAACACCTGTGCAGTTCAATAATATAACAGGAAGTAATGACAGGAAATGAACAAGTAATACAACTACAGGGGGAGAACATGCTGGGGATAAAGGTGCCACAACTGCTAAAAACAACAGAACAAGATAATAATTGAAATGTAGAAATGGCAGCAGAAATTTAATAGCTCGGAACAAGTAAATAAACAAGAAACAGGCACGGCATGTCCCCTCGTGCATAAACTCACAATCACTCGGCACGAAATGTCCCTTCGTGCATAACCTCACAGTCAATCGGCACAGAATGTCCCATCGTGCATAAATAATAATCACTCGGCACGGAATGTCCCCTCGTGCAATAATAGATAATCACTCGGCACAGAATGTTCCCTCGTGCAAAACCTCACAATCACTCGGCACAGAATGTCTCCTCACGCATAACATAAATAAAATCAACAATTAGACAGGAAAATACAACAATAGGAAACCTCAAATACACAGAAATGTTCAACAAAGATTCTATCATCCCCCGCAAGGGACTCAGCTATAACCAATCTCACTTAGAGGTATAATTCAACAATATAATCCTCAACCGAACGAATAATCAAAATAACTTTCCACATCATTAAATACTGTCAGTATACCACTTCCTGAATGATATGAAATCCGTAACACAGAGAATATCAAAGAACACAATGATAATTATCAAGTTCAACTCACGGGCATGCTTGACCACAACATATAGGTGCACGTCACCTCACATATACATCGGACATGGAATAACACATAGCATATAAGACTCTATACCTAGTCCCTCAAGCTAAGGTTAGGCCAAACACTTACCTCGGCTCCAAGAGTGCAAATCAAGCCTCTAGCACCGCTTTTCCTCTCGAATTCGACTCCGAAACAATCGTATCTATACATAATCGACTCAATAACATCAATAATTACTCAATAATTCAATTCCAAAGTCTAATTATAGATTTCCCAACATTCTTCCAAAAATCCCAAAATTCGACCCCGGGTCCGCTTGGTCAAAACACGAGGTTCGGACCAAAACCTGATCACCCATACCCCCACGAGCCCGAATATAAAATTTTTTTTGAAATCTCACCCCAAAACGAGGTTGAATTCCCAAAAATTCAAAAAGCCCTAACTCTACCCAAAACCCCAATTTCTACCCTTTAATCCCATGTTTTTAGGCCTAGAATCTAATGATTGTTGATGAAAATGGAAGAAAATGGAGTTAAGTTTACTTACCTATGAAGCTATGGAGGAAAAGCTCTTCAAAAATCGCCTATGGGGTGTGGGGAAGAAGGAGGGTTGTGAAAGGTGGCTATTTTCCCGTAATTGATTTTGTTTTGTACAAAAAAAATATAACTGGGCAGAAAATTGGTCTATGCGATCGCGGAGAGGGAGTTGAGATCGCATAGAGGAGTTACTGTTGAGGCCCTGTGATCGCGGATCACCTAGTTCGATCGCACAACTTAAATGACCCCACCCTATGCGATCGCGAACAAGACTATGCGATCGCACAGGGTATCTACCCAGCCCAAACCCAGCTCTCCTAACCTTGTGTGATCGCAGGCCCACCCTTGCGATCGCATAGAGTAACTAATCCCCCCCTACGCAATGTTATGCGATCGCGGAGAAACTTATGTGATCGCATAGTATTAAATTCAGACACCAGAAAACAACATGAGACATCAGATTTTTCACTAGTTTTGCACTCTGATACCTACCAGAAACTCACCCGAGCCCTCGGGGCTCAAAATCAAATATACACACAACCTGAACAACATCCTACAGACTTATTCAAGTAATCAAAAAACCAAAATAACACCATAAACACTGAATTAAACTTCAAAATCTATAGAATTTCTCAAAACTTCATTAACCTTCAAATTTCCCATTTTTAGTCCGAATTACCCTAAACTGAGTCTGTTTCTTACCAAATTTCACAGGCAGCACATAATAACAATATTGAACATGTTCCGGGCTCCGGAACCATAATACGGGCCTGGTAACATAGGTTTCTCATCAAAGTTCATTTTCAAAAGCCTTTATATTTTTCAGAAAACAATTTTCTTTAAAAATTCATTTCTCGTACTTGGGACCTCGGAATTCGATTTCGGGCATATGCCCAAGTACCATATTATCCTACCGACCCTCCGGGACCGTCAAATCAGGGGTCCGGGTCTGTTTATCAAAAGTGTTGACTAAAGTCAACTTTATTCAATTTTCCACATAAAGGCTTCCCGGCTATGCACCCAGTCTGCGCACGCTCATCGATGTGAGATAAACGGAGACTTTCAGGGCCTCGAAACACAAATTAAGTTAAAATTACACGGGATGACCTTTTGGTCATCAAAGGTTTTTAACGAGGCAACCAAAAGGCGTATTTTTAGATATGTGTGCTCTTTTTCCTTTTCTAGAATTTCTTTTCCCATTTGGTTTTATTTTAGTTAAGGTTTTAATGAAGCACATTATTTTTGTATAGACATTCAAGGGAGAGTGTTATAAATAGAATTCTATTTAAGGTGAATGTCTAAGTCGGTGGCTAAGTGTCAGGACCCAAAACCCGGTTCAGGTCGTGATGGCACCTAACGGTGAGGTTAGGCAAGCCAACATATA
>ML292631.1:27359-66142 GCA_005239495.1 Nicotiana undulata | reverse complement strand
CCTTAGGATCCATGTATACTGTTTCAGCATGTTCATCCTCATATCATTTAAAAGATCCTGTGTTAAAATAGGTCAATAATTGGTGTTTTTGCATTGCTTTACACGCTGCCATGTACACCTAGGGATCACGTATTAGGTTTAACAAATTAATAAACAAGTGGTTTCCTGAAACTGCGATGCAATACGAACACTTAGATATCCTGCCTTAGGATAAATGCATCGTTAATGGATAGGTCCTTTTACATATTTGTAAACATGTTCTAATACTGAAACACCCATGCATTTAGAATATCATGTTTAGGCCTTGCATCATTCCGCATTTTCTTTGCATTAGATGTTATGCTTTAGGATTGCATTTGTATTCGCTTAGGCATTCCCCTAGCTTGATTCTTGATAAAAACAGGATCATCCCGTTTGTTAACTATTTTCTGAAACCTGAACACCTAGAGTGGTATTCTTAGTAATATGATTGAAACAATTTTCTGTAATAACTGACACGCCTAGGCAAGCCTTAGGTGTTCGATCTGTTAAAACTGGAAATATACTTCTTCACATATGCTGCTCAATTATCAATAGGTTAAAATCAGTAAGCAAAACTGATAAAATTCCTTCTCTGAATTAAGTAATAAAACTGCCTCTCTATCGCGTTCCAGTTTCACCTAGATATCATGCTCTAGGATTCTGAAAGGCCTTCACCTGTGTTTGAGTCGTGCTAAATTATATGCATAATCTGTGGAGGAATATTTGGGCCTCATATCTGTTTTATGTGTTTCCCTTTATCTGCAGTCCTAATTGTTGTTGTTTGTCGCTTAGAATCTTTCCCTTTAAACCTAAGGGTCAGCCTAGTACCTCCTTTAGGATAGTAGTCCTAACCTCCTCCGGGACTGATAGGATGGGACGGGTAATAGCACGCAATAGAGCTCGTGACTAAACACGCACTTTAATCACCTTCACGGGGCAGGAAATGGTAGAATATGGATATGATGACCGATGCGCTAATACCACGTGTAGCCCCTCTTTGAGGAGTGTCTATCGGGTATTGCATATATGTGATCCGTATTACTTCAAACCTAGGATATCATTTCCTTAAGTGTTAGATTATAATCTTTTCAAAAACATTGTCGTTTCATAATTGTTTTCTAAACACTTGCTCGTTTAACATTTGAAATCCCCTCTTACTTGAGCCCTTTACTTGTTATTTGCTAATCGTACAAATTCACGAAAACTATTTGGTTGGGAACCATATCTGTGGATCCTGAGGGGTGCCTAACACCTTTTCCTTGGGATAACTTCAAGCCCTTACCCAATCTCTGGTAATGCAAACTAGTTTCATGAGTTAATTACTCTAGGTTCCCTAACGCACATCGAACTCGATAATTGGCGACTCTCTCCTTTTAATACTCTTTCCTTAAAAGAGTTTGTCATGTGTCATAAACCCCGATCTCCGCGAGGAAAAAAGGGGGTGCGACATGCGATCGCATAGGGTTAAATAAGGGCTGGTAAATTTTGTTCATTGCAAACGCACAGCTGGAGCCGTGATCACACAGTGTGTATACCTGGGCAATATAAAATTAAACCCTCAGCGACCATTAGACCTTTTAACACCATTTTTGAATGGGAAAAGAGCTTGGAGGCGATTTTGGAGAGGGGAAATCAGTATTCATCCTAGTGGTAAGTATTTTGGACCTTAAAACTTGATTATAGGTGATTAAGGAATATAATCTCAGTGTTTAATTCATGAAAATCAGTAGAAAAAGGGGAGTTAGGGCTTGAGATTATGAGACGTTTAAGGGTAGATTTGAGGGGTCAAACGAACTCCGATTTTTGCGTTCTTTATATGTACGAAATCGTGATATGACGAAGAACATTTTAGTATAAAAATTTCTGAGTTCCGAGATGCGGGACCAGGGGTCAGGTTTTAGCAAATTTCGGATTTTGAGCTAAAATTGGTATTTTTCAATTGGAATTCATTCCTTAAGCATAATTTGATGATAAAAATCTGAACTTGGTAGATTTGGAGTACTCGGGAGTTGATTCGAGAGGCAAGCGTATTGCGGAATAGTTTCCAGGCTAGTTTGAGGTAAGTAATATCTTTAAATCCTGTCCTGAGGGTATGAAACCCCGGACTTTGCACCCTTTCACGGGTTTTGGAATGCAAAGGTTGGAACTTTGGAAATATATTCCCTATTTAGGAAACTATTGAGTTGCGAAACTGATTTTTAGGCCTATGCTTAATAGTAGTGATATATATTTTGATATGATTTGGGTTGTAAGCCATGTTTGGGGCCTAGTGCCGATCTGTTTACCCCTTGGGGGCTGTTTTTACTATTTTTCTCACTTGATATGTTATGAGTTTCACTCAGTATTTTCTTGATAATTGAAACACTATTTTGGGTCGAGAACCCGATATATTTATGGACTGAAGGGCAAGTTGAGAGTGTCTGGCTGAGTGAGGTTGCGGGCCTATATTGTGAGGATGTTTTGATATGAGTGAGGTTGCGGGCCTATATTGTGAGTGATTTATGCCATGATGTGGCTTGTTATAGCGCTTGGCTGTAGGAGACCCTTCAGAGTCTGTACACACCCCTAGTGAGCGCAGGTACCTAATGAGTGATGTTGCCCGCGGGGCTGATACTGAGTGATGCGAGGTTGCCTGATGGGCTAATATCGAGTGACTGTGAGGTTTCATGATGGGCTAATACTAAGTGACTGTGAGGTTGCTTAATGGGTTAATATTGAGTGGCTGTGAGGTTGCCTGATGGGCTGATACTGAGATTGTTATGAGAAATAATTTTGGCCCGAGGGGCAGATTTATGATGATTTTACTAAGTTTTGAACTATAATTCACTTCGTTTTCAAACTTATTTTTACTGAGAGTTTTAGTGAGATATATTGAAATTATACTTGTTTCAAAGGATTTCTGGAAATTGGTTTTTGAACTTATGTATTTGATGAACACTTATGGTGACTTGGTGATTTACTGTTTTTGTGAATTGGTGTATCTGTGCTGTGTGTTTCTTATTTTTCAGACTGTGATTTATTTTCATTACTACTGAGTTGGCGTACTCATCATTACTCCCTGCACCTTTGTGTGTAAATCCAGGTATTGATTCGGAGCGGTAGTCATCCGAGTTCGTTATCCGCAGCTTACGAGATTTCGAGGTAGTTGTCCAGCGTCCGCAGCTTACGAGATTTTGAGGTAGCTGTCCAACGTCCGCAACTTCTCCATTTCCCTTCCTTATTTAGTATTAATATTTTTTCTTAGACTTTGTCTATGACAATAGAAGAGTTAGCTTATTTCGTAGATGCTCATGACATGTTGACTCCGGGTCTTGGGAACGGTTGTAGACTGTTAGCTTGATTGTTTTGTTTAAAGATTTCTAAATTTATATGCGTGTTATGAATTGCTGGAAATAAATTTAGATATTTGAAAAAAAAAAAGGGAAAATTTTGAGTGTTGGCTAGCCTAGTTCCACGATAGGCGCCATCACGACCGGTTAGGATTTGGGGCTGTGACAAGTTGGTATCAGAGCTTCTAGGTTGCATAGGACTCAACGGTCATGAGCAGGTTTAGTAGAGTCTTGCGGATCAGTACAGAGACGTTTGTACTTATCTTCGAGAGGCTGCAGAACCCTTAGGAAACATTCCTCATTCTTGAATTCTTATCGTGCGAATCCATTTATTCAACCAAAAGCGTAACTCTTTGAATTCCTTTCATGTATTTGAATGCGCACGCGAGCACTTGGTATCTGTTGTGCATCGACGACTTGTGACTTCCATGGGTGAGATGTGATTTTTAACATGTTAATAATGGGCCAGTCCGAAGGACTTGAGGTCGGATTTTGTCTGTGGCTTGAGTGTTGAGATTTCATTTGGGTGATCACATGTCTTGGGGTACTTATATGTCCGTTTGTGTCCTTATTGATGGAACTTTGTGACTAGATGACTATATGGTGAGTGTGATCGGATAGTTAGATGTATTCAGGTTGTTTGATTGTGACCAAAATGAATTGGCGGGAGATGTGGCAAGAACCATTGATTATTTGACTTCTGTATTAAGTTAGAATATGGCTTCGAGTTATGAGTATTGAAGGACCTCTCGTGTAATTTAGTTGTGGAGTGGAGTGGGTTTTCCTGTTATGTTTTGAGTTCCTGTGATGTCTTTTGAGCTGACCAATGCCCCAGCAACGTTCATGTATTTGATTAGCATGTATTCAGCCGTGTTATAACTCCTTTATTATTGTGTTCATTGATGGTATCCTGGCGTACTCTCGTAGCCAGGGGTAGCATACTCAGCAATTGATGATGGTATTACAAGGATATAGGGAGGAGAAGCTTTGTGCGAAGTTCTCCAAGTGTGAATTGTTGGCTCAGTTTAGTAGCATTCTTGGGACACGTGGTGTCCAGTGAAGGTATCTATGTGGTCATATGAGTGTGAGTAGAGCTTCCAGAAGCTCAAGAATTCCTTGACCACAACCCCAGTGTTAGTATTACCATCAGCTTCAGGTTCTTATACCGCTAAATGGGATGTCTTGGGGGCAGGCAGTGGTTGTGTTTTAATGCAGGAGGGCATAGTGATTGTGTGATAGCTATGATCTTCGAAAGTGTATAGAGAGATATCAGTTTGAGGCTAAGTAGGTAGGGGTATCTCCTGCGGGTTGTTCCGATGTGTGTGGTCCTTATGTTGATATGTAGTAAGTTCTCTTCTACTAGTAGATGATGTATGTTCTGATTTGAGTTTAGCTCGCTTGTGGGAGTTGGCATGACCATTACAGTGGTGGATGCGAGATTTGCATTTGATTTGAGTGTTATATGGTTTGGGTCATATAAGCTTATGGAGGATTTAGTTGAACCTCACCAGAGTATGGTGGCAGTGATAATGTGGGGGCATCGTAAGTTATTATTTGTCTTGATCCTTAGCTTTGAGCCAAGTGGGGGAGTCCGTTAATGATAAGTTGATTACACGATTATGTGTTGTACCGGTTTCGGTGCGAGGTATATTGGTGAATCAGTTATGACCTACAGAGGTGGAGTCTAGGAATGACTCGAGTGATGGAAATTTCTTCGATCCAAGTTGTAATGTACTTTACGGATAGTGGAATTCATTGAATGATGGAGTTGAACTGGTAAGGGTAGAGCGTGCAATGTGTGAGTGTGCTTGTTGCTTCAAAGGGGTGGATTACTTTCCTAGTATGTGGATTGCAAACGGGGTCAGACCGTTCTGTTTACTTGGTTAGTGTAATTGAAATTGCGTAGAGTAAATGACGTTCGAGAATGGTTCAGACGGATTCAAGGTTATATGTAGCGATCGAGGATCTTCAAGGTGTGAGAAGGGCTAGAACTGAGATTTACGGGGAAGGTGTCAAGGCTTGTGGTGTATTTGCATTATCATGGATTCTATCCATCAGTATCATGAAAGTGAAGGTAATGACTTTAAATTCGCAGGAAGTCTCTTTATGGTAAGTATTTCTAATGTGGTGCATTTGGGGATAATTGAGGGAGTATTCAACGGCTTATGAGCCTTAGACGGTATATTTTTATGCTCGGGTTTCATGCGGTGAGTCGGGATTAAGAATTACGGTATTATGGGAAGAAGAAATATCAATTTGAAGGTAAGTCAGAAGGAACTTGGATAAATATGACAGCTTGGTAGCATGTCGGATCGGCATGATAAGGGATATGGTTAGTTCTTTGGGTGTTTATAAGGTAATGAGTTGCTACAGGTGTTTCTTAGCATATCTCTTGGAATTTGGTGGCATGCGTAGCTTGGTTGAGTTGGAAGGATTCAGTCTTGGAGGTTTGGTGTTGTACAAATGTGATTCGGGAGTTCTAGATGGTTTCTACCACGGTTGGAGATGTATATTTCTACTGGCATGAGGGCCATGTGATCTATAGTGATTTTGCTTCTAAATGGGATCAACGGAAAGTTCTTGGCTAGTTGGGTACGTAGTTGTTTGTGGTTAGGAAGGGAGCATGAAGTTCTCATATTTATCATAGGATTGCATGGCGTATGCGGTATTTTGTGTATAGTGGAGAGTGGCATATGTGAGGTCACGGTCTAGTTCTGGAAGGAAGGTCAGAACTGGCAATTTCAGATGATTAGGTAAAGTATACCACTATTGGGTGGCTGGATGAGAGTATACATTCATAAAGGACAATGTGTTTGAGTAAGGGTGCATCATTGGTGTTACGACGCTCTCTTGTTGGATCGACTGCCGATATTCAAGTTTGTTGGTGGCACAGAAGAATTATAGGAGTATCCCCGTGGAATGATTGAGTATTAGAGACATGTTATATATTCGAGTAGTGGAATTGGGATCAGATATAGTAATTGGTGCGCCTCGTGGATTTTTAAGATTGGGAGTTTTCATGAACATTATAGTTGTGAACTACGAGGATGCGAGCAAAGCTAGTCAGGTGTTAGTATATGCCATGATTCAGTCATTATGAACTTTTGGAGAGTTATCTACCTGTTGTGGGTGACCAGAGTTGACTTAGAGTAATTGGTAGGGCATTATGGGTGTGTGTCCTACACTGAGTCGGAATTGTTGACTCCGAATTGCTATTGTTGAGGGATGTACCATTCGATTGTCATTGAGCTTATTCGTGTTTTGGAGTAATCTATGAGTTACCTTTCGGTGTTTCGAGGAGATGTGATTGTTGGTTATATGTGCATAAGGTGCAGTTCTATCTGGGCTTGATAGCGAGATTTGAGTAAGGTAAGTAATTGGGTGTTGCAGGATTGAGACGTGTTGGATATGTTCTTTCTGGTTCGGGTGGTATGGTATCATCCGATTTTCCCATGATTATGGCAATGCACTTTGAGTAATTGATGTCGAATTTCACATGGTTATTGATTTTGAGCAAGGTGGCTTGGAGTATTTCATGTGGTCCAGCGGTTGAATGGGATCACGCTCTATAACAGAGTTAAGTAGAGGTATGATCCTTGGTGTCAGATTTTTGTGATATGGTTTCACGATGTGTATCATGATTTTAGCATGATGCGATGTGGTAAGTGTTAGTAGTAGGATAGTCCTCTCGTGTGAGTCTTCTCTATTCTATGAATTGAGCTCTTAGGATGTTGTTATTGAGTGCATGAGTTGCACAAGTTATGGCTCTGGATGGTGTTGATGCTGAGCGGGCGAATGGTTGCTGGTTTCTACGTGTTTCTTTCATCATCAGCACCATATGAAGGTGTTAAAGCAAGGCTTTGTTTGATAAGAGGTTATTTACCGGTGTTGGGTTGTTATGAGCATCGATTGGGATTAGGAGTCATCGCTATGAGTGTTGAGTCATACGGTATATTATGTGATTTCATCTTGTGTTGCGGATATGGCTTGATACAGCGTGTTCAAACTATTTCAGCTTATAGTTGTGGGATTAGAACTTGTAAATCATTTCAGAAGTGGAAATTTAGTTCTAAGGTTTATGGGTCAGGATCGGACTTTCGAATTTCAACCGTGTTGTGCTATTAGACCTATATGGGGTAAGGTGACATGGAATCACCTCCGAATATGTGCATGGTAGGTTACACAACAATTTTGGTGGTGTTTGGAACAACTCTAGGAACGTTCGAGGATGAACGTGTGTTTAAGTGGGGGAGAATGTAACGACCCGACCGGTCGTTCCGTAGAATTTGTATTATAATTACTATTATTGACTTGTCATAGGTTAGTTATACTGTTATTGATGTGTTAGAGTTGGTAGGCTTGAAATCGGAATGGTTATAATGAGAAATTAGTCACTTAGTCTTTAAAAATAGCCTTAAAGTTGGAAAAGTCAACTGAGAGTTGACTTATTGGTAAAAGACTTCGGAATGCAGATTTTATGGCTCAGATAGTTTCGTTAGGTGATTTGGGACTTAGGAGTGTGTTCAGAATATTTTTGTGATGTCCGGTGTAGAATTAGGCTTGAATTGGCGAAAGTTAGTTTTTGGCGATTTCCGGTTGGCAGTGGAAAATAGGCTATTGGGGTCTAAATGGAATACCAAAAGTTGGAACAAGTTCGTAATGTCATTTTGGATATGTGTGCAAAATTGCAGGTCAATCGGATGTGTTTTGGATAGTTTCGGCATCGTTGGTGAAATTTAGAAATTTGAAAGTTCATAAGCTTGAATTCGATGTGATTTTAATGTTTTTGCATTGTTTTTGGTGATTCGAAGGCTTGACTAAGTTTGTGTGATGTTATGGGATGTGTTGGTATGTTTTGGTTGAGGTCTCGAGGGTCTCGGGTGAGTTTCGGGTGGTTTCGGACCATTTCTAGTTGCTGGTTTTTGGCTTCAGGGGTGTACAGTGCGATAGCATTGATCTGGATGCGTTAGCATAGAGAAAATGTTTTCTAGTTGTGCTATGCGATCGCACAAGGCTTCCCGCGATCGCATAGAGTAAACTTTCTACTGCACTGTCCCGACTTTGGAAGCTTATAACTCACAATCTATAAGGAATTGGAGGATGATCCAAAAAAGAAGGTTGTAGCTCGCGATGTCTAGTTTTCAGAAGTTAAGCCAATTGTAATTTGGAGTTTTGTACAAAATGTTATGAGCATTATACTAGAGGCTATCTGGAAGAGTTGGAGAAGGCTGTTGGAAAATTTGTTCTAAGCGATCGTATAGAGGAGGCCGCGATCGTATAGGGTTAAATAAGGGCTGGTAATTTTGTTCATTGCGAACGCACAACTGGAGCCGCGATCGCACAATGTGTATACCTGGGCAATATAAAATGAAACCCTCCGCGACCATTAGACCTTTTAACACCATTTTGAACGGGAAAAGAGCTTGGAGGCGATTTTGGAGAGGGGAAATCAGTATTCATCCTAGAGGTAAGTATTTTGGACCTTAAAACTTGACTATAGGTGATTAAGGAACATAATCTCAGTGTTTAATTCATGAAAATCAGTAGAAAAAAGGGAGTTAGGGCTTGAGATTATGAGACCTTTAAGGGTCGATTTGAGGGGTCAAACGAACTCCGATTTTCGCGTTCTTTATATGTACGGACTTGTGAGATGACGAAGAACATTTTGGTATAAAAAGTTTTGAGTTTCGAGACGCAGGCCCAGGGGTCAGGTTTTAGCAAATTTCGGGTTTTGAGCTAAAATTGGTATTTTTCAATTGAAATTCATTACTTAAGCATAATTTGATGATAAAAATCTGAACTTTGTAGATTTGGAGCACCCGGGAGTTGATTCGAGAGGCAAGCGTATGCGGAATAGATTTCGGGCTAGTTTGAGGTAAGTAATGTCTTTAAATCCTGTCCTGAGGGTATGAAACCCCGGACTTTGCACCCTTTCATGGGTTTTGGAATGCCAAGGTTGCAACTTTGGAAATATATTCCCTATTTAGGCAACTATTGAGTTGCGTAACCGATTTTTAAGCCTATGCTTAATTGTATTGATATATATTTTGATATGATTTGGGCTGTAAGCCATGTTTGGGGCCTAGTGCCGATCTGTTTACCCCTTGGGAGCAGATTTTACTATTTTCCCCACTTGATATGTTATGATTTTCACTCAGTCTTTTCTTGATAATTATTTTGACACTCAGAGTATTTTTGATACTATTTCTTGAAATTGAAACACTATTTTTGGGTCGAGAACCCGGTATATTTATGGCCTGAAGGGCAAGTTGAGAGTGTTTGACTGAGTGAGGTTGCGGGCCTATATTGTGAGGATGTTATGATATGAGTGAAGCTACGGGCTTATATTTTGAGTGATTTATGCCATGATGTGACTTGTTATAGCGCTTTGGGTTGTAAGAGCCCCTCCAGAGTCTGTACACACCCCTAGTGAGCGCAGGTACCTAATGAGTGATGTTTCCCGCGGAGCTGATACTGAGTGATTGCGAGGTTGCCTGATGGGCTAATAACGAGTGACTGTGAGGTTGCCTGATGGGCTAATATTGGGTGAATGTGAGGTTGCCTGATGGGCTGATACTGAGTGACTGTGAGGTTGTCTGATGGGCTAATATTGAGTGACTGTGAGGTTGCCTGATGGGCTGATACTGAGATTGTTATGAGAAATAATTTTTGCCCGAGGGGCATATTTACGATGATTTTACTGAGTTTTGAACTATGATTCACTTCGTTTTCAAACTGATTTTTACTGATAGTTTTACTGAGATATATAGAAATTATACTTGTTTCAAAGGATTTCTGGAAATTGGTTTTTGAACTTATATATTTGATGAACACTTATGGTGAATTGGTTGATTTACTGTTTTTGTGAGTTGGTGTATCTGTGCTGTGTGTTTCTTATTTCTCAGACTGTGATTTATTTTCATTACTACTGAGTTGGCGTACTCATGATTACTCCCTGCACCTCTGTGTGCAGATCTAGGTATTGATTCGAAGCAGTAGTCGTCCGAGTTCGTTATCCGCAGCTTACGGGATTTCGAGGTAGCTGTCCAGCGTCCGCATCTTCTCCATTTCCCTTTCTTATTTAGTATTAATATATTATTCCTAGATTTTGTCTATGACAATAGCGGAGTTAGTTTATTTCGTAGATGCTCATGACATGTTGACTCTGGGTCTTGGGGACGGTTGTAGACTGTTAGCTTTATTGGTTTGCTTAAAGATTTCTAAATTTATATGCGTGTTATGAATTGCTGACAATAAATTGAGATATTTGAAAAGAAAAATGTGAAATTTTTGAGTGTTGGCTAGCCTAGTTCCACGATAGGCACCATCACGACCGGTTAGGATTTGGGGTCGTGACATTTTGTTATGTTTTTTATCAAAGTAATTCACTTTTCGAGAAACCACGAACAAATTTAACTGTACCATTTTACGAGTAAACACTTAGAGATAACTTTATCTATCAAGCCTTAGATAAATAATAAAACTCACCTAATATCTTTTATCTATATTGAAATTTAAATTTTGATTTATCCTAATTTCACTCATTTTATTGATGGTCTTGTATTACTCTTTATATTTTTCCTAACCTTTTTTGGGCCTATTTAAGCAATGTAAGTTTGGAGCACTTACTATATACTTCCGCTTTCTACTCATTCTCAACTACAAAAAGTGGTGTGTATATTTACAAAAAATGAAAGGTTGGATCACACTATCTTAAAAAGTTCGAAATGTTGTCAGTGCAATATTTTACACAAATAAATACTATTGTATCATATGCTTTTTGACACTTGTACCTTAGTCCAAAATGTTCAAATACTTTTGACATTATTAACTTTAGTTTAAAAAGAAAATAGCAAAAAAGAAAATAAATCCACATCAATGGATAGTACTTGGTATTTGTTAGTTGATGGTAAAAGGATTAACCATGGAAATCTCGTTAACTGTGTGGACTTTAGTGGAGTACTCTTTTGTGACATAAAAAACTATCTCAAGTACTGTTTACAAAGCCAAGTGGAACATGCTGAGGGTGGAGGATGACTAGGGCTTTGGATGATTAAGCTGAATCTTTTATTTATCAGACAACTTATGCACAACTTTCCAACTATGGCAAGTGGGTTGCTATTATTAGTATTCTCTTCTTTTTAGGACGATAGAGTATATATTTTAGTTTGGGTAAAAGGAAGAGAGGCTTGTAGGTACATGCAATCTATTGTATTTTTGTTGGATTTTTCAAGCTTATAATCATATTATAAATAACTATACTCACTAAAAGCGAAAGGACGAGTATAGAAGCTAGAACTAGTCGCCTATAGTAATCGGCTTTTTAATATTTGTAGACATATTGGTGTGTTAGTTTTATCAATTGGGGTTTCTGTTTTGTTAACGATGGAATAATTTATCGAAAAGTACTGAAGTGGACGAGAAAAGTTCTCTCGCAGAAGTTACTTAAAAGCTAATGTGTATTAATTTTGGGATCTCTTAATGGGAAGGAAGCTTTATTATAGTGACAATGCTAGTAGCTAGATTACTCTACATGAGACTTCCAAAAGATGTGGGGGATGATTGAGATTCTTTCACTCTTAATTAAAAGTCTCCAGTTCAAGTCAGGGATTGGGAGTAAAAACTTCTTAATAGGAAGCGTTTTATCCCTTAGTGGGTCTATGGGTCGTAATCAGGATTAATCCTATAAGTAGAGCTCGAATAAAAATCTTCATATGAGAAAGGGAAGAGAGTAAATGAGTGGTATTTGTTAATCACTAGAAACTACCAAAAAACGTCTAGAAAACTCGATCGAAATCGGTCACAATCCAAGAAAAACCGATCAATTTTCGACTGACTTTAATTCGTCGAAAAAACAATGGTCGCTAACATTTGGCGACCATAGACAGTCGATATTTCCGACCAAAGTCGGTCAAAATTTTCAACGCACCTTTGACTGAATAATCTGACAAAAAACTAAATATACCGACCGAATAATCTGACAAAAAAACTAAATATACCGACCGAATAATCTGACAAAAAACTAAATATACCGACCGAATTTGGTCGGTATTCTAGAAAATAAATTAATTTTTAAAGTAGCGACCAATATCAGTCGATATCTTAATTATTTATTTATTTTTAAAAATTGTATGTTTTCCACCGAAATCAGTCGTTATTATTAAAATATATGAAATTTGAAATAAAAAATTCCGACCAATTTCGGTCGGTAATTTTGAAACTTGAAAAAAAATAATTGCTGATACCGAACCGAAGTCGGTCGGTAATTTTAAATTTCGGAGAATTTTATTTTAACATTTTCAATTTCTGGGTAAACATTTGGCAGAATACAACTTTTTTACAGCTCCACCACCTGCCAACAACCATTAACAACCTATAGTGGCAGCATTATATTGCTGTCATTCAACCAATAACAACAATAACAACAACATTAACAACAATAGTGTAACGACCAAACTGGTCATTTCGAGAGTTGTAGCCCCGTTCCCCCATTTACTGCTCATTTTGTGCTTTATACTTGTTATATGACTTACCGGGTTAGTGGGTTCAGGTCCGAGAGGATTTCAGAATGAATTGAGACACTTCATCTCATAATGGAAAGCTTAAGTTGAAATGGTTGACCGGATATTGGCTTATGTGTAACGACTCCGAATGTAGTTCTGATGATTCTGTTAGCTCGGTTGGGTGATTCTGGACATAGGAGCGTGTTCGAATTATGATTTGGAGGTCCATATAGGAATCATGCTTGAAATGGCGAAAGTTAAATTTTTGGAAAGTTTGACCGGGAGTGGATTTTTTGATATCGGGGTTGGATTCCGATCCTGAAAGTTGGAGTAGGTCGGTGGTGTCACTTGTGACTTGTGTGCAAAGTTTGGGGTTAATCGGACGTAATTTGATAAGTTTTGTCGTCAGTTGTAGAAATGGGAAGTTCCAAAGTTTATTAGGCTTGAATCTATGTGCGATTCGTGTTATTGATGTTGTTTGAGGTGATTTGAGGGTTCGACTAAGTTTGTATGATATTTTAGGACTTGTTGGTATGTTTGGTTGAGGTCCCGAGTATTACACCCCATGTTTTCGTACGTGAAAGTATGCCATAAGTAAATTAATGAAAGCTCGGAACTAAGATGTTACATCCCGCCTTTTCGTACGTTAAAGTTTCATCGTAAGTTAATTGATGTAAGCTCGGGAATGAGATTAGTTTGAGGTTATAAGTACTATGCTATTTCAAACAAGATAAATTCATGAAGGTAAGATGGTAAGCAAATCAAAGAAAATGAATTTCGACGAAGTTTGAGATAAAATACGGTCCAAGCTATAATAACCTGTATTTATGGATTACTGCCAGATAAGGTACCACATGATCATGGTAGTTAGGTATATAAAGTATGTTAAAAGTGATTAGTATTGAAGTAAATTATGGTTTTATCTAATTATGTGGGTAATTGATTAATTATTGATTAACGAGAGATTAACAAGTTAATTAAAAATTAGTGGATAATTAATTGAGAACCTTGGATAAGACCAACTAACCCCTTAACGTGGCAGCCCATGTAATGACTAAGTTCATTACAATAGGTAGCCTAATTAGGGGCCTTTAGGAAATGATTAGTCATCCTAAGAGGGGCCCACCTAAAGGTTAAAGGTAACCTTTTTAGTTCACAAAATCAATTGCTCATATCTTAAGAAAAAACTTCAGCAAAGATAATTTCGCAATAGCAATGTTATTGAATTTCTCACATCTTAAGAAGAAAGCTTCAACAAAGATGATTTTGTAATAGTAACGTCATTGCTTCAAGCATCTCATTCGAAAACTACTTAATATTATAACAACGTGGGATTTGCGATTTTAAGGGAGTACAGTGTAATCTTTCTCAAGAATATCATACGGATTGTTCCCTATTTCGATCTCGATGTTACATGTTCCGTCGCGATTGGCGTGTGTTAGAAGGATTGTCAACATAATCAGCTCAGGTATGTTAAGGCTATCCCTTCTTTCTTTTTGGCATGATCCAAATGATACAAACGAAACGAGCAAACGCACAACTTTCATAAACGACTCTATTCTTAGAAGTATTAGGGTGTCTATGTTCATGATTCCACATGTGACATATTATTATATCTTCTGTTCATAGGTCTCAAAATAATATGTAGTTGATAAAGTTTATCCGAAATGTATATTGATCTTATTAACATATTTTTTATGCATTTCATTCATTTATACATGTACATTGACCCATGACTAGCTGACGTTATATACACGTATATTATATGTATATGGGATATGGGATATGGGAAAATGTTACGCCGTTATATACACACCACCACCTGATCAGCTGGTATATGTTGACGATTTTCCCCACAGTGGTTAAGATAATATGATGGGATGCCCTCAGAGACTTGATGATGTTATGTACACCTATACCTATGCATGACACGACATTTTATACGCACGTGCATGACATTATAAATGTTTTAGGATTGACAAATTTAACTAGAGATACAGGCGGAATTCTTTATTCCATCTATGTCTTTTATGTAATGATTTTCATGCCTTACATACGCAGTACATTATCCGTACTGAAGCCCCATTTCCCGGAGCCTGCGTTTCATGCCCGTAGGTGCAGGTAGACAAGCTGACTGCCCCTTTTTAGGATCCTTGATTGGCGAGAGTTGGTGTGCTCCCTTTCATCCAGAGCTGCATTTGATTTTGGAACTATATGTTTGTATATATACGGGTATGACGGGGCCCAGTCCCGTCCTTGTACAGTTGTATATTTTATTAGAGGTTTGTAGACATTATGAAATTTTGGATATATAGTTGTCTATAGCAAGCTTGTCAGCTCGCCTTACGTATTCTGCACGTATATGTATATATGTCTTTTGGACAGGTTTCCCTCACGCATGTTATTCTTGTAATTCAGCAAATGTTATTCATGTTTATATCTTAGATGCATGCTTCAAGGTGTTCGACAGGTAGGAATCGGGCACTCGCCATGGCCAATCGGTTTAGGTCATGACAACCTCGGGGGCTCAGATGAGTTTCAGACGGTTAGCGAGTCAATTTTGAACTTAGAATTTTGGCTGAAGACTGCCAGTTTTTGGTTTCCTTTTATGCGTTCGCGAGGAAGGTGTCGCATTCACGAAGTGTACCTGGAGGCTGATGAGAAATTGTTCTTCGCATTCGCGATGGTTTGAGTAGTAAATGCATCGCGAACACGAGAGGGGTGACGCGTTCGCAAAGAAGAGAAGAGGCAGTTGGGGATCCCATGCAAATGGTCTACGCATTCGCGGAGGGGTGGTCGTGTCCGCAAAGTGATGGGTCAGTGAAGCATCGCATTTGCGGGTGATTGAAGGCGTTCACGTAGAAGGGTTTTGGTCTGAAGCATTTTTGTGCTTCGCGAATGCGAGGATGCTTTTGCGTTCGCGAAGAAGGCGCACCTGAGCAGAATATAAGTTTCAAAAATGAGGGTTTTGAGTTCATAACATAAAATTGATTTGGGAGCTCGATAGAAGGCGATTTTAGAGAGATTCTCTTGTGGGTGCTTGGGGTAATTGATTCCTAAATAGGATTTGTTAATTTTCATGATTATGCCTTTGATTCCATCATTTAATTTGTGATTTAGGGTGGAAAATTGGGGGAAATGCAGAAAAGTTCTTAGGCTAGATTTTTGAGATTTTGAATGGGATTTTGATATCGCATTTGAGTAAGTTTGATATGGTTAGACTTGTAGTTGAATGGGCTTTCGGGTTCTGTGATTTTTGTCGGATTTCGAGATGTGGGCCTGGGGGCCGGCTTTGAGTCGATTTTGGATTTTGATTTATAATTTAAAATTTGCTTGTAGAATTGATTCCTTTAGCCAGTATTGATTGTACCGAATTGTTTGTGGCTAGATTCAAGGTGTTCAGAGGCTGATTTGCGAGGCAAAGGCGTATTGGAGTAGGGATTTGCTCGGAATTGAGGTAAGTAACAGTTCTAAATCTGGTTCAGAGGGTATGAAACCCCAAATTTTGTGTTACGTGATTGGTTTGGAGGTGACGCACATGCTAGGTGACGAGCGTGTGGGCGTGCACCGTAAGAATTGGTACTTTGTCAATTCCATGGAAACTGTGAAGTTGAATAACTTGTTGTTAGTTTTATTCTCTCCATGTGTTTATATAAATTTGATTGCAAATCATGTTAGAAACATTTTGGCTATGTGTTGGTACTGTTGGGACCCATAGAGGTCGTGTTTCCTGTTGAATTACCTATTAATTGTTCTTTGTACTCAGTCTCAGTGTTTACTCGCATATCATATGTTAGTATATATTATTCTTTGTTGATACATCATATCATTGCAATTTTGGGCTAACATTTATTTATTTATGAGAGCCTGAGAGACTGGAGAGATTGGTGACTAAGTGAGGCCGAGGGTCTATTGTGAGGATATTTATGGGATCGGGCTGCACAACGCAACATGTTTCATTGATTTATGCCATGATTGGCTTGATATAGCGCTTGGGTTGAAGGAGCCCCTCAGGAGTCTGTATAGACCCCCAGTGAGTGTAGGTATACAGTGAGTGCGAGTGCTGAGTGCCGAGCAACTAAGAGAAATGAGTGACTGTGAGGAATGAGTGATGGTGAGGTTGGAGTGAATGGGAGGACTGAGTGACTGATGCTCCGAGAGGCTGCATTTGATTTCATTGTTGTTACACTTAGCTGCCATATATTACTACTTTGAAATTTCTGAGAGATATTACATTCAGTTTTACTTAAACTTGACTTGATTTAACTGATTTTATTTTAATTGCCGTACTTGAAAGTATGCCTACTTTTCCTAAGTTGAGATTTCTAAATTGAATAAATAACTGTATAGTTCGTCACTATTTTCAACTATTTTCAATTGATCTTCTAGGAGATTCCAAGGTAGCTGCCCGACGTTCGCAGACCTTGTTTCTCCTACCCTATCTTTCCTTTTATTGTATTTAGTTTTGTACTATCTTAGATAGTGTATTCCAGACTTGTGACATTTAGATGCTCCTGTACTCTATAACACCCTGATTTAGGAGTTTTTATTCTGCGTTGTGTTTTGGATTTACTATCATGCTATGAGAAATTTAATTATTTAAACTGCTTTGAATCCATTGGTTAAAAGTGTTGAAGTTATCTCGTAAATGTCGGCTTGCCTAGTACCACTTTAGGCGCCATCACGACAGGTTAGGATTTGGGTCGTGACAAGTTAGTATCAGAGCCTAGGTTACATAGGTCTCACGAATCATGAGTAGGTTTAGTAGAGTCTTGCGGATCGGTATGGAGACGTATGTACTTATCTTCAAGAGGATGCTGAACCCTTAGGAAACTTCACATTCTTGTATTATTGTCGTGCGGATTTTTTGATTATGGTAACTAAACTTATGTTATTATATTATTTCACAGATGGTGAGGACACGTACTACTAGAGAGGATGGACAACCACTGATACCACCAGTTAGGGCTGCGAGAGGCCGAGGTCGCGGTAGAGGCCACGGTAGGGGCATGGGCGCAACTCGTACACCATCTAGAACAACACATGCATATACTAGTCGCTCGAGCTCAAGAGCAGCTACCAGATACAGTTGAGCCAGCTCAGGCACCAGTTGTGCCCATCGTGATTCCAGGACTTTAAGAGGCCTTGGCTCAGATTCTGACCGTGTGTACCAGTCTTGCTCAGGCAGTCTCCGTTTCGGCTGCATCAACCACTTCTCAGGCCGGGGAAGGTACTCAGACTCCCACCGCCCGTACACCAAAGCATGTGATGCAGGGACTCCTAACACTTGGGGCACTACCTGTTGAATCAAGTCACTGCATGGTTTTGAAAATTGACAAATGCCAACCCAGATGAACCAGGTCCATCAGGGCAAACATAGTCAAACAGACCCATTGGCACGAGAAGCGTCCATGCACATGAGATAAACATTATATGTGAACTAAGAGGTTATATCCTAAGCGAAAAGGTTGCAAATTGCTAAGAAGATAGAGTTCGATTTCAGGTAGGACAAAATCAAGATCAATAAAGTTGAGATAAACACAAACTCTTCCACCAAGGAAGAGTTGCATTAGAACTGAACAACAACATCTCAACTACTGATTCTATAAAATGTTGAAGCATTCCTGCTGAAGAATTGATGCACAAACTCAGAAGTGAAACAAGAACTGAAAGCAAAATTATCAAAGCAATTTTGCAAGAAGAATCCTTGTGCGACATAAAAGCTACTTGAACCAGCTAGAAGAACCAGTTCCATCTGTTGTCTTTTGAGTCTTGTTGGTTGTAGTAGGTGATTACACATTGTATCTTTCAGCTTTATCTAGAAACAATTGTAATGGGTACACAATGTTCAAGTTAGAGTTAACATGAAGTTTGTCGCAATTAGCTAGAGGCTAGTTTGCCACAAAGGGATTATAGTTAGACCTTAGGTTTACAAAAGAGTTTATTTTGTAAATGCTTTTTGGCTCATTGACATAGTGAAGAGTTTGGGAAAATCCTACTGGGAAGTAGGTCGTGGTTTTTTTCACCTTTTGAGCCAGGTGGTTTCCACGTAAAATTGTTGTGTTCTTTAAATTCTGCAATTACTTTTCCGCAAACTGTAGAAGTTGGAACACCAAGAAGAACCAGGTTCTTCTATAGAGACTACACTCGAAAATTGTACACCACACAAATCAGCCCCCCTCTTGTGTGGTATTGACATATAAAACATCAATTGGCATCATAACAGGTTATCCTTGAAAAGGCTAACACCTTGGAAAAGATCAAAATGAGTGCACCACCTGGAAACTGGGAGGGTCAATCAACTGCAAGGCCACCACTCTTTAATGTCCAGTATTACTCCTGGTAGAAGAACATGATGAAGGATCACTTGATTAGAGAAAACTATGAACTCTGGGACATAGTCATTGATGGTCCTCTAGCCACCATGAAGAAGACTGCTGAAGGAGTAGATGTACCAAAAACTAGAGCTGACTGCACTGCTGAGGATTTGAAGAAATGGGAGAAAAATGCTAAGGCCAAAAAATGGCTAGTTTGTGGACTAGGTCCAGACGAGTATAGTAGGATTCAAAGCTGCACCACTGCCAAAGAAATTTGGGATACCTTACAAGTAGCCCACGAAGGAACACCTCAAGTGAAAAGATCAAGAGGTACTCTACTATACTCTCAGTATGAAAACTTCACTATGAAAGAAGGAGAGACAATCCAAGAGATGTACACAAGGTTCACAACTCTGACAAATGAACTTAAGTCTCTTGGTAGAGTCATTATTGAAGAGGACAGAGTAGAGAAGATCCTGACAAGGGTCTTACCAATTTCCTGGGAAAGTAAAATAACTGCTATCCAGGAATCCAAAAATATAGCAACCCTCAGATTGGACGAGCTAATTGGAAATCTTACTGCCTATGAACTTAGAAGGCAAATAATGAAAATGGATGCTCCAAATAAGGAAAGGAGTCTAGAATTGAGAATCACTGAGGGAGCAGATCTGGAGGAGGACGGGATGGCCATGATTACCAAAGAATTCAAAAACTTTCTCATAAGGAAGAAGGGCATCTCAAGAGGTGGGAACTACAACAAAGCAAAAGCTCCAGAAAGGCCAACCAACGAGGGATGCTACAAGTGTGGAAAGACTAACCACCATATCAAGAACTGTCCTCAGTGGGAAGTGGAATGGAAAAATGAGAGATTTGAAAAAAGGAACAGGAAGAAGGAACTAGTCCAACCCAAGAAAACCACAACAAAAGCTATGGTTGTTGCTTGAGGGGAAAGCTCAGATGAAGAATCAGAAGATGGTGAGAATGAAGAACATGCGCTCATGGCAATTGGCGAATCTGATAAGGAATCATATGAATAACCAGAGGTAAGTATATCCCATCTCAAAAACAAAATAAAATTCCTATCTAAAGAAAAACTCTCTGAGTTGCTACTTGATTTCATGGATGATTCCGAAGAAACAACCAAAGAGAAAGAAAAACTCTCTAAAGAGTGTGCAATGATAAAAGCAAAATGCATGAATCTGGAAATCAGAGTAAGAGAATCTGAAAAGAAAAACACTATCTTGATGAACCAGGTTCATCCACTTGAAACTAAGATTCTAGAGCTAAAATCTGAAAACTTAAAATTAAAGTTAGGAACTAGTAAAAAGATTGTTGATCATTCTCATATCATGTTAGAAGAAAATGTGGGAAAACTAAAGGATAAGATGTATACTAAGGATGAACAGATAAGGACACTTAAAGAAGAACTTGGTAAAGTCAAACATGAATTAGATCGAACTTGCAAATGGAATAAATCCTCTGATGCCTTGACATGGCTTCAAGAAAATCATAGTAGCAACCAGAGAGGACTTGGCTTTGGGAGTTAATTGCCCAAGTGGGATCCCAAATGCAAGTATCTCACTCTCCCTGAGAATAAAATTTGCACCCACTGTGGTAATACTGGTCATTACAAAATTGAGTGTACTGCAAAAGAGTAGGCCAGTCGAAGAAATGAGAGCTTTGTTAAAAGAAAAAACTGGTTACCAAATTGGGCCAGAAAAAGCTTAATTCATCCTTTCTCTCATAGAAAAGGACCCAAACTAGTTTGGGTTCTTAAGACTAACCCCTGATTTCTTTTTGTAGGTTCAAGTGAGAGAAAGCATCCAAATTTGGTACTTGGATAGTGGCTGCTCAAAACATATGACAGGGAACAAGGAACAGTTCCTTTCACTTGAAAACCTCAAAGGAGGAAATGTCTCCTTTGGAAATGGAAAGAAAGGTGAAATTATTGGGGTTGGTAAGGTAGGTAAGGATGACACACGTTCCATTGAACATGTGTACTTGATAGATGGCTTGAAATATAGCCTGATCAGTGTGTCACAATTGTGTGACAGAGGTAACCTGGTTGCTTTCACTTCCACAAAATGTTTTGTGATTAACTTGCTTACTGACAAGATCTTTTTGCGGGGAAAAAGAATGAATAAAATCTATGTCATAGACTTGTCCACACTATCAAAAAATGAACTCACTTGCTTAAGTGTGTTGGACAGTGATCCCCTCCTTTGGCACAAACGACTTGGCCACGCGAGTCTAAACCAGCTTAACAAATTAGTCTCTAAGGACTTAGTGGTAGGGCTTCATAACATTAAGTTCAAGGAAGACAAAGTTTGTGAGGCATGTACAAGGGAGCAGATAAGATCCTCATTCAAAAACAAGAAAATGGTCAGTACCACCGGGACGTTGGAACTGGTTCATATGGACCTATGTGGTCCTATGAGAACTCTGAGCAGAGGTGGTAAGAAATATGTAATGGTGCTAGTTGATGATTACTCAAGGTTCACTTGGACCTTATTTCTGACATCTAAAGATGAAGCATTTGATATGTTCACTTCATTTGTTAGAAAAACTCAAAAACAGTTAGGAAATCAACTAGCATCAATAAGATCTGATCATGGTACTGAATTTGAGAATGCAAAGTTTGCTGAATT
Organism: Nicotiana undulata; assembly: GCA_005239495.1. NCBI lineage: Eukaryota > Viridiplantae > Streptophyta > Magnoliopsida > Solanales > Solanaceae > Nicotiana > Nicotiana undulata. Next base: position 44,324 of record ML292631.1, on the reverse strand, counting down.
CTGTGATGAACATGGTATTAATCACAACTTTTATGCCCCTAGAACCCCACAACAAAATGAGGTTGTTGAAAGAAAGAACAGAACTCTTGAAGTTATGGCTAGAACCATGCTTCTTTCTAGCAAACTACCCCACAACTTCTGGGCAGAAACAATAAACACTGCATGCTACATAATAAATAGATGCATGACCAGACCACTGGTAGAGAAAACTCCTTATGAATTACTTAAAGGGAGAAAGCCCAACATATCCCACCTTAGGGATTTTTGATGCAAATGCTTTGTGCACAACAATGGCAAAGATTCCCTAGGTAAATTCGATCCCAAAAGTGATGAGGGAGTATTATTGAGATATTCATCACATAGCAAAGCCTATAAAGTATATAACAAAAGAACTATGTGTGTAGAAGAGAGTGTGCATGTTGTCTTTGATGAAACTAACACTCTTTCTGGGAGACATGAATCAGAAGATGAGGAGCTTGGACTGGTCAGAAGCAGTGAACAAATTGAAGCAAATATGGAATATGGAACAGGCGATGGACCAGGTCCAACCACCCCAAGCAACATGACAGGGGGAACTCAACATCAAATCACTCTGGACTTTGGACCTGATCCTATTCCACAACAACAGGACACCATGGGATCATCTAGAAGTGAATAACTGGTGCTCAAACCACACAGATATCAAAGCTCTCACCCTCTTGAGAACATGATAATAGATTTGACATCCGGAATCAAAACAAGATCCTTTTTGAAAACTCTATGTGCGTTTGATGCCTTTCTATCCTTGATAGAACCAAAGAACATTGGTAAAGCCTTATAGGAAGCTGACTGGGTAAATGTCATGCAAGAAGAGCTAGATCAATTTGAAAGAAGTCAAGTATGGCACTTGGTACCCAGACCACTAGACATACCAGTGATTGGCACAAAGTGGGTCTTTAGGAACAAACTCGATGAGGATGAAATATTACAAGAAACAAGGCCATACTGGTTGTCCAAGGATATAGGCAAGAAGAGGGAATTGACTATGATGAGACCTTTTCTCCTGTGTCAAGACTGGAGGCAATCAGACTTCTTATAGCATTTGCTGCACACATGGAATTCACTCTCCATCAGGTGGATGTAAAGAGTGCTTTCCGCAATGGCTATCTAAAGGAAGAAGTATTTGTCAAGCAGCCTCCAGGTTTAAATAAAGGAGTCACCCGACCATGTATACAAACTTGACAAGACTTTGTACGGACCCAAACAAGCACCAAGAGCATGGTAGGAGCGGCTATCAAAATTCCTGCTAGAACATGGATAAAAATGAGGTAAAATTGACAGTACCTTGTTCTTAAAAGAAAAAGGTAAGGATCTTCTGGTTGTGCAAATATATGTGGATGATATTATATTTGGGGAAACCTCAGAAAAATTGAGTAAGGAATTTGCTAAACTTATGGGGAGTGAGTTTGAGATGAGTATGATGGGTGAGCTAAACTTTTTTTTAGGCTTGCAAATCAAGCAAAACTCAAATGGAACAATGATCCATCAACAAAAATATGTGAAAGAATTGCACAAAAGATTTAAAATGGAAGACTCAAAAGAAATTGACACCCCCATAGCCACAACTACAAAATTAGATATGGATGAACATGGTTCATCCGTTGATCAAAAGCTATACAGAGAGATGATTGGGTCTTTATTATATCTCACTGCCAGCAAACCTGATATTGTGTTCAGTGTAGGACTGTATGCTAGATTTCAGGCAAATCCAAAGGAGTCCCATCTAACTGCAGTGAAGAGAATTCTGAGATATCTGAAGGGCACTACTGATTTATGTCTTTGGTATCCTAAAGGTAGTAATTTCGACGTTGTAGGATATGCTGATACAGATTATGCAGGTTTCCTGGTTGACAGGAAAAGTACCTCAGGCATGGCTCACTTTTTGGGCTCTTCCCTTGTGTCTTGGGCCACCCAAGAAACAAAATTCAGTAGCCTTGTCTACTGCTGAGGCTGAATATGTGGCTGCTGCCTCATGCTGTGCCCAGTTGTTATGGATCAAGCAACAACTCATGGATTTTGGTATAGAGGTTGGATGCATTCCTATTTTCTGTGACAACACTAGTGCAATTAGCATGACGAAGAACCCAGTTCATCATAAGAGAACCAAGCACATAGATGTTAGACACCATTTCCTAGGAGATAACTATGAAAAAGGAATAATCTCAATCGAATTATGTGCTACTGACAAACAAATTGCAGATATCTTCACTAAGGCACTAAGTAGGGAGCATTTTGAGAGAAACAAGCTAGAATTAGGGATGATTAAGATCACCTAAATAAAAAAAAAAAAGATTTTATTTTGGCTAGAAACACTAAAAAGAGGTAACTAACCACACTAATAATTGCTCAGTATCATGACTTTACTGTCATACTCTTGCCATGTATTAATATGATTCCTTGGTTGCTAATGATGTTTTTCTATCTTTATAAATTGAGGCAAATTAAAGACTATAACACGATAAACCTGGTTCATAGCTGCTGGTTCATCTGACTGACAAGGTACGTGCTCATCACCATACACTTATTGAAATAATTATAGTCACACATGAGCAGGACTATATCTATATTTGGTTCATTTCAAATTCTCAGTACTTATCCCAAAATGAACCCGTTTCAAAGAGTCCCATCGAACCTTAATTAGCCTAGATTTAGGGAGTCATAACCGTCTAATCACTGCCACTCCTGCAGCGATTAGACTCCCACTTGACCAAGAATTACTGCCGTTGTACAATTAATAACCACATCTTTAAATGGCCATCATTACCTTCCCTCTTCAAAAGCATAACCGTCGAACCAAGTTCATCATTCCTATCATACCAAAGTTATCAACATTATTCTCTCCCCAAATCTTCATAACAATGTCTTCTACACCACCCCTGCTTCATCTTCATCAACCACCCCTGACTACGGGGTCGGTCTTGAAGACACTGGTTCTAGCTCTCCATCTGTATACAGCCCACACTCTCCCACTAAGTCTTCAACCCCTCAAAACCCTCTAGTTCCTGAACCTATCCCTGAACCCACTCCTTCACCCCAATCAGTTCCAGCCGTTACACCTAGCCCCACTCCAGCCCCCAAAAAACGTAAAGTAAACGGCTAGGAAAACAGTTGCATCTGGTTCTCTTGCCATAAAATTAAATGAGAAACTTCAAGCCAGCAAGGATCAAAACTCTGAATCTTCTAGTGAGTCCTTCAAATCTGAAAATGAGGATGAAGCATCAGGGTAATATGACATTGAAAAGGGAAATCCTGAAGTTGGGTCTGCAACTGAATTAGTTAAAATCAGGTTTATCCTGATTAGGTCGATAGTGGATGTCGAGGTACTATATAGGCGAAGAAAAATATAAACATTGAGAGAGAGAGAGAGAAGGGAGTTCAAAAAGGGGTTCTGGGAAGGAATGTGTCACTTCGGCTATTTGTGGCCCCGCTCCTGTGATTGTTGAGGAAGGAGTCAAAGCTTTAGGGGGAAGAAAAAGTTGGGGGAGTCCTAAAATCCCAAAAATAAGAGAAATCCAAAATCCAAGAAAGCTACTACCCTCGTTCCAACAAAGAAGAGGAAAGCTTCATCTTCTGCTGATGCTCCTGCCCCAAAGAGTCGTGCTACTAGAAGAACTGTTAGGCAAAGAGAAGAAGAATTGGAAAAAGCTCTAAGAGAGATCAATAAAAGAAGTCTGCCAAGGGAAAGGCAAAAGTTGGAGAGCCCGTTGAGGTAGTTCATGTTGATGACGATGAGATGGACCTGGTCCATCAGGAGGAGCAACCGCCACAAGTTGAGGTTGAGACACCAAAACCCAAGAAGGCTAAGGCTTCTTCCAAGAAGTCAGCATCTGTGTCTTCCACACTCTCAAGAGTTGCAAAGAGGACCAGGTCTAAGTCCAAGAAAGTAAAGATTGTTGATGATGAGGAATAGAGTGGAGAAGAAGTGAAAGTGTCTGGTGAGGAGACTGACAAACTCACAATGTTTGGAAAGCGTACTATCTCTAAAGGGAAGCTGTTTAGAGACCTTGAGGAATCAAGGATGATTTTTCTGATGGATACCTTAGATGTGCAAGGGTGGAAGGACATGGTTCTTCACCTTGAGGGAAGGCTGGCTAGGAATGAGTTAGTTGAATTTATGGCCAACGCAGTTGTCAAAGATAGCAGGGTATCCTCCAAGGTTCAAGGAGTTGAGATTTCGTTTGATGCAAAGGAATTGGGGGAAATACTGAATATCCCTTCTGAGGGTTATGATGATTACACAAGGCAAATATGTCCTAATCAGGATGGTTTGCTCTCAGCTCTTCAAATCACCAGGTTTTTCTGTGAGAATGATCATGAACTTGAGCCCAGGGCAGTGTTTAAGAGTGAGATGAAGCCTCAGCACAAGCTGTTCTTTGAGTTTGTGATCAAATTTCTGCTTCCTAGGCAAGAGCGAAGGCACATTTCTAGCTACATGGATCTCACACTTATGGAATGCTTGTACAGGGGTAAACAGATAAATTGGCCTGCCTTCATCATCCAACTCTTGGACAGGGTTGTGAATGGAGACAAGGCACACGCTATACCTTATGGATTTATCCTGACTGCTGTGCTTGCTCACTTCAAGGTTCCAGTGAAGAAGGCTGAAATGGCAACTACTAAGGACTATTTTGGGAAGAACACACTGCTGACCTATGACTACATTGTGAATATTCCTGAGGATGAACCTGGTTCATCCAGGAAACTGCTTGTAAATAGAAAGGTCAGGACGCTTGTGCAGGAAGGTGAGATAAAGGATGCAGAGATACTTTTTTTGAAATATCGCCTTATAGAGGTTGAAGCTGAGCGGGATGCTCTCAAAGCTGAATTAGCCAAAGAAAAGGAGAAGAATGAGGGTGTTCTTCATCAAATGCTCTCCCTTCTTCAAGCCAAGACCATAACCTCTGCCCCTTCCCAGCCTTAGGAGTCTAGTGCCTAAAAAATCCCCCCTCTATGACCCAGTTTGGGATTGAATTACCTTATTCTGTTTTTATTTTCTGTTTTGCTCATGGTTGCGACTGTCCTTATTTTTTTGTGTATGGTGCTTGATAAGTTATCCAATCAATGAATTTTGCTTTTTGGTTATTGATTCTTTCTCAGTTTCTTATATAGCTTACATTTGTTGGTTTCTTTTGATGATTAATCCATGCTTCGCACCTGCAGTTGCCTCAATGGCCATGAGTAATTGTTAATAATTCAGGTAAGATTATCATTTTGCAACTTTTCAATGATGCCAAAAGGGGGAAGATGTGTGCTTTCAAACTTTTCAAAGATTTGTGTGATATTTATAACCTAATGAACCTGGTCTCTCTATGATGAATGCTTAAATCTATAAAAAGTGTCTATGTTGGATTGAAGTATGTACAGGGTAAAGCATAGAGTGTTTCATCATCAAAAAGGGGAAATTTGTTGAATCAAGTCACTGCATTGTTTTAAAGATTGACAAATGCCAACCTAGATGAACCAGGTCCATTAGGGCAAACATAGTCAAACAAACTCATTGGCACGAGAAGCGTCCATGCACATGAGATAAACATTATCTGTGAACTAAGAGGTTATCTCCTAAGCGAAAAGGTTGCAAATTGATAAGAAGATGGAGTTCGATTTCAGGTAGGACAGAATCAAGATCAAGAAAGTTGAGATAAACACAAACTCTTCCACCAAGGAAGAGTTGCATTAGAACTGAACAACAACATCTCAACTACTGATTCTATAAAATGTTGAAGCATTCCTGCTGAAGAATTGACGCACAAATACAGAAGTGAAACAAGAAATGAAAGCAACNGTTGGTTGTAGTAGGTGATTACACATTGTATCTTTCAGCTTTATCTAGAAGCAATTGTAATAGGTACACATTGTTCAAGTTAGAGTTAACTTGAAGTTTGTCGCAATTAGCTAGAGGCTAGTTTACCACAAAGGGATTATAGTTAGTCCTTAGGTTTACAAAATAGTTTATTTTGTAAATGTTGTTTTGCTCATTGACATAGTGAATAGTTTGGGAAAATCCTACTGGGAAATAGGTCGTGGGTTTTTTCACCTTTTGAGCCAGGTGTTTTCCACGTAAAATTGATGTGTTCTTTAAATTCTGCAATTACTTTTCCACAAACTGTAGAAGTTGGAACACCAAGAAGAACCAGGTTCTTTTATAGAGACTGCACTCGAAAATTTGACACCACACAAATCACCCCCCTTCTTGTGTGGTATTGACGTATAAAACATCACTACCAGCGCAGACGATTGCAGCTGCTCCAGCCCATGTGGTTTCTATTATGACTGAGGATGAGTGGAAGAGACTAGAGAGGTTTGGGGGGGCTCCAGCCTTTATATTTCGGTGGGTCAGAGTCACAAGATGGGGCTTCTTGGATAGGTAAGAGCGGATTCTTTACACGACCGTTATTTTGGAGACCAGTGGAGTCTCATTTACTACTTTTTATTTCACTGGGGCTGCCTTCAATTGGTGGGAGGATTATGAGAGGCGCATGCCTGTCAGTGCAGCACCAGTTACATGGCAGGAGTTCTCCATTCTCTTCTTTGAGAAGTTCGTCCCACAATCCCGTAGAGAAGAGTTGCGTAGATAGTTTGAGTAGTTATATCAGGATGACATGTCTGTGATGCAGTACAAGATGAGGTATTCTGAGTTGGCTCGTCACACGGTTTTGTTGGTTCCCAATGATAGGGAGAGGATTTGGAGGTTCATTGATGATATCACATATTAGTTGTGGTTGCTTATGACTCGGGAGAGGGTATCTGGTGCTACTTTTGATGAGGTGGTCAATATTGCTCGGCAGATAGAGATGGTCTCTAGTCAGGAGCGAGGCGAGAGAGAGGCCAAGAGGCCTCGTGTAGGTGGTTTCAGCGGGTTCTTCTAGGGGTCAGTTTCACCACGACATGAGGCGTCCTTATAGGCATGCTCAGAAGGCTCACCCAGTTCAGCGTGGTGCATCATGCGACCATGTTTCATACAATTCTCATCAGGGTTAGTCATCACTCAGTGCCCATCAAGCTCAGAGTTCGTTCCGTGATCCATCGATTTAGGGCTCATCTATGCCAGGTCCTTTTAGTAGTTATCTTGGTGCTCAGGGCTCCCTTCAGTCCCCACCACTAGCTCCAGGGAGTTGCTTCGACTGCGGGGAGTTTGGGCACTTGTGGAGGCAGTTTCCTTGTCATCCGAGAGGTCTAGTGCAACAGAGAAGTCAGGTTGCGGCTTCAGCACCCGTCACTTCACTACTCACCCAGCCAACTCGGGGTGTGGCTCAGTCAGCTAGAGGTCGCCCTAGAGGGGGAGGCCAATCAGGTGGCAGTTAGGCTTGATTCTATGCTATTCCTACCGGACCATATATTGTTGCTTCAGATGCAGTGATCACATGTATTGTCTCAATTTTCCATAGGGATGCCTCCGTATTATCCGACCCTGGTTCCACTTATTCGTATGTATCATTGTATTTTGCTCATTATCTGGATATGCCTTGCGAGTCCTTAGTTTAATTTGTTCATGTCTCTACGCCCGCGGGCGATACTATTGTTGTGGACCGTGTATATCGGTCGTGTGTCGTGACTATTGGGCGTTTAGAGACTAGAGTTGATCTTTTGTTTCTTAGTATGGTTGATTTCGACATGATCTTAGGTATGCGTTGGTTGTCTCCATGTCATGTTGTTCTGGATTGTCATGCTGAGTTTGTAACATTGGCGATGCCGGGGTTGCCAAGGATTGAGCGGAGAGGTTCTCTAGACTATATTCCTAACAGAGTGATTTCATATCTAAAGGCCTCGCGGATGGTTGGGAAGGTTTGTTAATCTTATTTGGCCTTTGTGAGGGATGTTGGGTCTGATACTCCTACTATTGATTCTGTTCCAGTGGTGCGAGAGTTTCCGAACAAGTTTCCTACAAACTTGCCGGGCATGCCGCCCGACAAGGATATTGTCTTTGGTATTAACTTGGTGTCGAACACTCAACCCATTTTTATTCCACCGTATCGTATGACACCAGCTGAGTTGAAGGAATTGAAGGAGAAACTTTAGGAACTCCTTGATAATGGGTTTATTAGTCCTAGCGTGTTACCTTGGGGGTGCACTGGTGCGTTTTGTGAAGAAGAAGGATGGTACTACGAGGATGTGTATTTATTATAGGTAGTTGAACAAATTCACAATCACGAACAAGTATCCTTTGCCACGTATTGATGATCTTTTTGACCAGCTTCAGGGAGCGAGGTTGTTCTCCAAGATTGATTTGAGGTCTCGGTATCACTAGTTGAAGATTCGGGACTCGGATATTCTAAAGACAACATTCAGGACCCGTTATGGTCATTATGAGTCCTTGTGATGTCTTTTTGGCTGACAAACGCCCCGACAACATTCATGCATCTTAATAGTGTGTTTTAGTTTTATCTCGACTCGTTTGTTATAGTGTTTATTGATGATATCCTGGTGTACTCTCGTAGCCAGGAGGAGCATGTCCAGCATTTGAGGATTTTGTTGTAGCGGTTGAGGGAGGAGAAACTTTATGTCAAGTTCTCCAAGTGTGAGTTTTGGCTCAACTCAGTGGCATTCTTGGGGCACGTGGTGTCCAGTGAGGGTATTCAGGTGGACCCGAAGTAGATAGTGGTAGTTTAGAGCTGACCCAGACTGTCCTCAACTACAGAGATTCGGAGTTTTCTCGGCTTTGATGGTTATTACCGTCGCTTCATGTAGGGTTTCTCTTATATTGCATCGTCCTTGAAAAAATTGACCCAAAAGGGTGCTCTTTTCGAGTGGTCGGACAAGTGGGAGGAGAGCTTTCAGAAGCTCAAGATTGCCTTCACCACAACTCCAGTTCTAGTTTTGCCACCAGCTTCAGGCTCTTATCTAGTGTATTGTGATGCTTCTCGGATCGGTATTGAGTGTGTGTTGATGCATGAGGGTAGAGTGATTGCTTATGCTTCGCGTTAGTTGAAGCCTCATGATAATAACTACCCTATTCATGATTTAGAGTTGGTTGTCATTGTTTATGCATTAAAGATTTAGAGGCATTAACTCTACTGGATGTCTTGTGAGGAATTTACAGATCATCGAAGCCTCCATCACTTGTTCAAACAGAAGGATCTAAATTTGAGACTACGGAGATGGTTGGAGCTGCTAAAGGACTACAATACTACTATTTTGTATCATCCGGGGAAGGCCAATGTTGTGGTAGATGCCTTGAGTAGGAAGGCTGTGAGTATGGGTAGCCTTGCATTCATTCCTATTAGTGAGACACCTCTTGCAGTTGATGTTCAGGCCTTGGCCAACCAGCTCTTTAGATTGGATATTTCGGAGCCCAGTGAGGTTCTAGCTTGCGTGGTTTCCCGGTCTTCCTTAGTTGATCGCATCACAGAGTGCCAGATCCTCATTTGCTTTTCCTCAAGGAAAATGTTTCAACACGGTGATGCCAGAGATGTGACTATCGAGGATGATGGAGTATTAAGGATGCAGGGTTGGATTTGTGTGCCTAATGTGGATGTGCTACGTGAGTTGATTCTTAGGCGGCCCAAATTCACAGTATTCCATTCATCCGGGTACCGCGAAGATGTATCAGGACTTAAGGCAGCACTATTGGTGGAGGATAATGAAGAAGGATATAGTGGGGTTTGTAGCTCTATGCCTTAATTGTTAGCAGGTGAAGTATGAGCATCAAAGACTAGGTGGATTGCTTCAGAGGAGAGCTCCCAGAGTCCAAATGGGAGAGAATAACCATAGATTTTGTAGTTGGGCTCCCACGGACTTCGAGGAAGTTAGATGCTATTTGGGTGATTATGGATCGACTTACCAGGTCCGCGCACTTAATTCCAATTGGTACTACTAATTATTTAGAGTGGTTGGTTGAGATTTACATTCGGGAGATTGTGCGCCTTCGCGGCGTGCCAGTGTCCATCATTTCAAATCGAGGCACACAGCTTACATCACAGTTCTGGAGGGCGGTATAGTGAGATTTGGGCACCCAGGTTGAATTGAGAATAACATTTCACCCTCAAACGGTCGGACGGTCCAAGCACACTATTCAGATATTGGAGGACATGCTACACGTTTGTGTTATCGATTTTGTGGGTTCGTGGGATCAGTTTCTGCCGCTCGTGGAGTTTACCTACAACAACAGATACCTGTCAAGCATTCAGATGGCTCAATATGAGGCTTTGTATGGGAGATGGTGTAGATCTCCGGCGGATTGGTTTGATTCGCATGAGGTTAGGCTATTGGGTACTGACTTGGTTCAGGATGCATTCGACAAGGTTAAATTTATTTTGGAGCGGCTTCGCATGGCGCAGTCTAGACAGAACAGCTATGCCGACAGGAAGGTACGTGACATTGCTTACATGGTTGGGGAAAAGGTTCTGCTGAAGGTTTCACCCATGAAGGGTGTTATGAGATTCAGGAAGAAGGGCAATTTGGGGAGAAGGTTCTGCTGAAGGTTTCACCCAAGAAGGGTGTTATGAGATTCCGGAAGAAGGGCAAGTTGAGTCGTCGATTTATCGAGCCGTTTAAGGTACTTCAGAGGATTGGAGAGGTGACCTACAAGCTTGCCTTTCCACCTAGTTTGTCGAGTGTGCATCCAGTATTTCATGTTTCTATGCTCTGGAAGTATGTCGGCGATCCGTCTCATGTTTTGGATTTCAGCACAGTTCAGTTGGATGGTGATTTGGCTTATGATGTGGAGCCGGTGGCCAATTTGGATTGGCAGGTTCGAAAGTTGAGGTCAAAGAACATAACTTTAGTGAACTTTTTGATATCGGGGTCGAATTCCTATTCTGAAAGTTTGAGTAGGTCCGTGGTGTCATTGGTGCCTTGTGTGCAAAATTTAGGGTCAATCAGACGTGATTTGATCGGCCTCGGTAGTAGAAACTGGAAGTTCCAAAGTTCATTAGGCTTGAATATATGCGTGATTCGTATTTTTGATGTTGTTTGAGGTGATTCTAGGGTTCGACTAAGTTCGTATGATGTTTTTGGACTTGCTGGTATGTTTGATTGAGGTCCCGGGGGCCTCAGGTGAGTTTCGGATTGTTAGCGGATCAATTTTGGACTAAGCATTTTGGCTGAAGACTGTTGGTTTTGCTTGTTTCTGGTTTCCTCTTATGTATTCGCGAGGAAGGTCTCGCGTTCACGAAGTGTACTTGGAGGCTTATGAGAAATTGTTCTTTGCGTTCGTGAAGAGGGTCCCGCGTTCGCAAAGGTTTGGCAGTGGATGCATCACGAACACGAGAGGGGTGAAACATTCGCGAAGAATAGAGGAGGTAGCTAGGGACCCCAGGCAATTGGTCTACGCGTTTGCGGAGGGGTGGTCACGTTCGCAAAGTGAGGGGTCACTAAAGCATCACGTTCGCGAGTGATTTAACGCGTTTGCATAGAAGGGTTTATGTCTGAAGCATTTTTGTGCTTCACGAACGGGATGATGCTTCTGCGTTCGCGAAGAAGGCGCACCGGGGTAGAATATAAGTTTCAAAAATGAGGGTTTTGGGTTCATAACATAAAATTTATTTGGGAGCTCGGTAGAAGGCGATTTTTGGAGAGATTCTCTCATGGTTCCTGGGGTAAGTGATTCCTATCTAGTTTTTGTTAATTTCCATGGTTATTCCTTTGATTCCATAATTTAATTTGTTATTTGGGGTGGAAAATTTGGGAAAATGAAGAAAAGTTCTTAGGCTAGTTTTTTGAGGTTTTTAATGGGATTTTGATATCGGATTTGAGTAAGTTTGGTACGGTTAGACTCGTGGTTGAATCGGATTTCAGGTATTTTGATTTGAGGAAGTTTAGCCCGTATTGATTGTATCAAATTGTTTGTAGCTAGATTCGAGGCGTTCAAAGGCCGATATGCGAGGCAAACACGTATTGGAGTAGGGATTTGATTGGATTGAGGTAAGTAACAGTTCTAGATCTAGTTCTGAGGGTATGAAACCCCAGATTTTGTGTTATGTGATTGGTTTGAAGGTGACACACATGCTAGTTGAAGCGCTTGTGGGCGTGCACCGTAGGATTAGACTTGGTCCATTCCATGGAAACTGTGAAGTTGAATAACTTGTTGTTAGCTATATGCTCTCCATGTGTTTATAGAAATTTGGCTGCAAATCATGTAAGAAATCATGTTTAGGCTATATGTTGGTACTGTTGGGACCCACAGAGGGCATGTTATATGTTGAATTACCTGTTAATTTTTGTTTTTACTCAGTCTCAGATTTAACTCGCATATCATATCTCAGTCTCTAGTATTATTTGTTGATACATCATATCATTGATGTTTGGGCTGATTTTTATGATTTCTGAGAGCCTGAGATACTGGAGAGATTGATGACTAAGTTAGGCCGAAGGCCTGATTGTGAGGATATTTATGGATCGGGTTGCACGTCGCAACATGTTTCATTATTTTTTGCCTTGATTGGCTTGATATAGAGCTTTGGCTGAAGGAGCCCCTCCAATGTCTGTAAAAACCCCTAGTGAGCGTAGGTACCTACGAATTGCGAGTTCCGAGTGCCGAGTGCTGAGTGCCAAGTGTCGAGCGACTGAGAGGAATTAGTGACTATGAGGAATGAGTGATGGTGAGGTTGGAGTGAATGGGAGGACTGAGTGACTGATGCTCTGAGAGGCTGCATTTGATTTCGTTGTTGTTACACTTAGCTGCCATATATTACTGCTTTAAAATTTTTGAGAGATATTACATCCGGTTTTACTTGAACTTGACTTGAATTAACTGATTTGATTTAAATCGTCGGACTTGAAAGTATGCCTACTTTTCCTATGTTGAGATTTCTGAACTTGAACAAATAACTGTGTAGCTCATCACTATCTCCAGCTCTTTATTTAGTATTGTTACTTATTGAGTCTGTTGTACTCATACTACACTTTGCACATTTTATGCAGATACAAGTGTTTCAGGACATAGTAGTTGTTGATTGCTTCGCACAACTGATCTTCTGGGAGATTCATGGGTAGCTGCCCGGCGTTTACAGACCTTGTTTCTCCTTCCCTATATTTCCTTTTATTGTATTTAGTTTCGGACTATCTTAGATAGTGCATTCCATACTTGTGACATTCAGATGCTCATGTACTTTGTGACACACCGATTTGGGAGTTGTTATTCCACTTTGTGTTTTGGATTTACTATCTAGCTATGAGAAATTTTATTATTTAAACTGCTTTGAATCCATTTTGTTAAAAATGTTGAAGTTATCTAATAAATGTCGGCTTGCAATTTACCACGTTAGGCGCCATCACGACATGTTAGGATTTGGGTCATGACAAGTTGGTATCAGAGCCTAGGTTATATAGGTCTACGAGTCGTGAGAAGGTTTAGTAGAGTCTTGCGGATCGGTACGGAGACGTTTGTACTTATCTTCGAGAGGCTGCCGCACCCTTAGAAAACTTCACATTATTGTATTCTTGTCGTGCAGAGTTTTTGATTTCGGTAACTAAACTATTGTTATTCTATTCTCTCACAGATGGTGAGGACACATACTACCAGACAGGATGGACAACCACCGATACCACTAGTCAGGGCCACGAGAGGCCGAGGTCGTGGTAGGGGCAAGGGTGCAACTCGTATAATGCGTTTTTTATACTACATCATCTCCATATCCACTACTAGAAGCTTTATTAATGTCATGTTCGAAGGATCACGACGAGAAAGATTAGCATCTAGGGAAGACTCACAAGATCAGAGAATCGGGAAAGCACCACTAGCAAGAAGATTGGCCAGCTGACCTTGAAAGATATTAAATTAATGTCCCTCTTTTTTAGCTGGCCTTGAAGTCTATCAACTGTATAATATTATAAATATTAATTTTAAGTTATAGTAGTTATGAAACTTACATATTTGGTCTCCGCCCGGTCCTCGACTATTTAGTTGGATCTGTCGGTGCCTTCTACTTCTGGATTTGAGTCTCCATGAAGAACTCATCATGCGTCATCTTCCTTCCATATTTTTTCCTACAAATATAATAAAACATGCTAAATAAATTAAAGTATATACATATAGTTCGATAAAAATAGAATTAAATACTTTAAGGAATTACCATCAGCATGAATATGGTGCTGCAGAAACAAAAAATGGCCAGCATAAATATGGTGTTGCAGAAACAGAAAATGGCGTGAAACCATCAGCACACAAACCCAATCGAACATTCCTCGGTTCACTAGAATAATCTGGATACGTCCTATCAAAGTATTTCCAAGCTTCCCCATATGAAGGATGACACATAACACCGGGCGACCTTTTAGTTTTATAGTGCCATCTCATATGAGGCGCGTAACTCATCAATGCGTACAACCTCTTCAATCTAGGAATAAGAGGTAAATAATGCATCAATTTCACAACAACTTTCTTCCCGCTGAAAACTTGCTTAAAACGAGATTTTTAACAAATTTTACAACTTTCTAAATCAGCATCAACCTTATAATGCAACATGCAACCATCTTCACGACAATCGATTCTCATAGACGAGATTCCTATCTTAGAAATCAATCTTTTAGCCTTATAGAAATCTTCAGTTATGCTGAAAGTCTGGTCAACTAGTCCACTCATAAGGCTAATGAAAGAATCCATTCCCGCTTGAAAAACATTGGTATCTGATTTAATACTTAATAATCTAACCGCAATAAATAACTGAGAGTGCATACTCCATTCACTTAGTGGATGACAAATAGCCTCTAACTGTTCATAAAAATATTTTTCCTCTTCATTCGGAGCTTGTTCAACACTTTCGTGGGGTTCAAACTCGAAGTGCATCCAAAAGGCATCCGCAACCATTTCATGATATCTAGGATGTTGAACGTTATTCTCCACCGACCTACTACTTTCACCAACAACTATGTTATGAAACGCACCATTAGTACTATCAACCTCTCCATACTAGTCCACACAAAATAATTATCCACAAACCCCTTTCTATAAAGATGGGTCTTAATATCCTCTGATCCAAAAAAATGCAAACACTTGCTCTTCACGCAAGGATACCTAATCATCCCTCCAAACTGAAATGGTTGAAGTGAATGTATGCCTAATAAATTCATTAACCCCTTCTATAAATGCTTCCCTAAAAAATCGATGATTAGAATAATTTCTATTATACATCCAACTACGACATTTCATCTACAAAGAGAACAAATAAATTACATGTTATATTAATTGAGTATTCAAATTAAGTTATTGGTTAAGTTACATAATAAACTTTAGTAACAATATAGTAAACTTAAATAATTTGAGTGCTTATTAATTTGAAAATTCAAATATATCCAAAGCATTAGTCATAATTAGACTACCACATTCAATTATAATGGATTAAAATTACTATGTGTCCAAATTCAATTAGTATTAATCATAACTAATAAATTTTGAGACATTTATTGTGCCCAAGTGGCGCTAGTCACTATTTTAGATTAATTACTCTTTTCATTCAAGTCACGACCCCAATTGATGGGCCATGACGAGTGCCGGAGTCCTACCTGTCGAACACCCTTAAGAATGTGTCTAAGATATAAACATGAATAATATCTGCTGAATTACGAGAATAATATATGTGAGGGAAACCTGTCCAAAGGACATATATGCATACACATGCGAAATACGTAGGGCGAGCTGACAAGGCTGATATAGACAACTATATATCCAAAACTAGAACCTGATAAAGCCACATACTATCCAGCTATACATGATTGTCTACGGACCTCTAATAGAATATAGAACCGTACAAGGAAGGGACTGGTCCCCGTCATACCCATATACGTATACAAACACATCATACCAATACTCAAAGCAGCTCCAAATCAAATGGATCACAATAACTCTCGCTAATCAAGGATCCTAAGAAGGAGGACCGTCAGCTTGTCTACCTGCACCTCCGGGCAAGAAACGCAGGCCCCGAGAAATAGGGCGTCAGTACGAATAATGTACTGAGTATGTAAGGCATGAAAATCAGTACATAAGAGACACAGATGAAACATGAAATAAAGAATTTCGCCTGTAAGTCTAAATAACATTGTAAATTCTGAAATATTTATAATGTCATGCACGTGCGTATAAATGTCGTGTCATGCATAGGTATAGGTGTACATAACATCATCAAGCCTCTAAGGTTATCCCATCATATCATCTCGGCCACTGTGGGCAACATCATCAACATATACCAGCTGATCAGGTGGTGTGCGTATATAACACCATAACCATTTTCCATATACCATATACATATAATACACGCATATATAGTGCCATCTGGTCATGTGTTAATGTACACGTATAAATGAATGAGATGCATAAGAAATACGTTAATAAGATTTCTCGGAACGTTATAAGATCAGTATACCTTTCAGATAAACTTTATCAACTACGTACTTTCTGAGACCCATGAATAAAAGATATAATAATACGTCACATGGGAAATCAAGAACATAGGCACCCCTAGTACATCTATGAATAGAGTCATTTATGAAAGTTGTGCATTTGCTCGTTTCGTTTATATCATTTGGATCATGCCAAAAAGAAATAAGGGATAGCCTTAACGTACCTGAGTCGATTCTTTTGACAATCCCTTTAACACACGTTGATTGCGAAAAAACACGTTGTGGCAAGACCGGAGTAGGGAAAAATTAGTATGATATTCTGAAAAAGATTGCACCGTACTCCCTTATTACTGCAAAATCTCACGTTGCTTAAGATGCTATGAAATCTCACATTTTGAATTGTTGAAGAACCTATGAAATCTCACGTTTCTTATGAGGTTCATATTTCTGAAGCCGTTGTTAGATGTAATACACCTTCATTTTGAATTAGTGAAGGATTTTAAGTCTTGGTAGTGTGGGCCCCACCTTTCAAGGCTTGGTGTCACATTTCTTCCTTAAAATGTGCCACCTTTCAATCTTTATTAAGAGTCATTACATGGGAAGGGGGTGTTGCCATGCTTGGGGGGGGGGGGCGAACTTGTTCCAAGACATTAA